>LDJE01101022.1:0-13069 GCA_001021135.1 Selaginella kraussiana
GCGCGGAGGAATGAGGAAGAACAGAGTGTCAATTCGGAGCATTTTGACAGTATAGTGGAGGAGTGTTGGTAGCCCTTGACACTACAGAGAGCAGAAAGGAGAGCGCGCAGCACAGGCGCAGGCTTTACTTCTGCATCACTTCACTGGATCTGCATTTCTGCCCCCTTTTCCCCGACTCGATCGAGAAGGACATCATCGTCGCAGCTCCCTCGCATGCTGCCTGGGGACCCAATTGCGAGCTCAAGTTCACAATGTGCGTACTCTGCCCAACTTGGTCTCGTGCACAATGGCGCCAACAATGCTGAATTCCATTTGAATTGAGGAAGATCTACTAACACCGGCGCAGCAGCAGCAGCAGCAGCAGCAGCAGCTGAAGTCTTACACATTTCTCACCCTCTTAGGACGCGTCGTTTGTTGAGCATGGACGCGATGGCTGCAGCAGATGGCCTGCTCCCAGAGACAATGCAGGGTGTGCAGGGGGAAAAGAGCATGATCGATCAGATGAACGATATGTGGTTGCAGGTGCGAGCACCGTGGATTGCTCCCGTGCTCCAAGTTGCAATCAACATATGCCTCGTTATGTTGCTCATGCTCTTTGTGGAGAGGTTGTACATGGCTATCGTCATGGTGATGGTCAAGCTGTCGGGCAAGCGGCCCGAGCAGAGATACAAGTTCGAGCCCATCAAGGACGACCTCGAGTCCGGGAATGCTGCCTATCCCATGGTTCTCGTTCAAGTTCCCATGTACAACGAGCGAGAGGTGATTAATTCCTTCATCTTTTCCTCATTTCTTTGTGTGAGTGATGATCCATCATCCATCTTGGTTCCTTCTACCATGTCTGGTTGGATGGAAAATTCATGTAGTTCGCACTTGCATTACTCGTGTGTGCGTGTGAGGAGTCGGCAAACATCAAGGACATGAATGTTGTAAGAAGATGTGCAAAGAGCGAGGTCGCATATTATGGAGTGGTCACGAATTTTCTCCTCGCTCAAATTGGCTTGTGTGTGTGCAGGTCTACCAGCTCTCAATTGGGGCAGCCTGTGGACTCTCATGGCCTTCTGACCGCATTATCATCCAAGTATTGGACGACTCTACAGACTTGACAATTAAGGTACTGTCCACCCTCGCAGGCATACTAATTGTGGGTTTTAACCGCAATTAAAATTCATCAGAACCTTGTGGAGCTCGAGTGTCAACGTTGGGCGAGCAAGGGAGTCAATATCAAATACGAGATCCGTGACAACCGCAATGGATACAAGGCCGGGGCCCTCAAGGAGGGCATGAGACGGAGCTACGTCCGGGACTGCGACTATGTTGCCATCTTCGACGCCGACTTCCAACCGGATACCGACTTCCTCTGGAGGACGGTGCCTTACTTGGTACACAACCCTGAGATTGGGCTTGTTCAGGCAAGGTGGAAGTTCGGTAAGTGCCCTGCCCTCTCGTATCAATTGGTTCGTTATTCAGGAAGACACAACCAGATTGTCACGGGTAGTATACATAGATAGATCGTCCCCCCGAGCAAATTCGCTTTGGAAGGTTCTCAGAGGAGTGTAGCAGCGGCTATCCACGTGGTAGAGAGGGCCTTTTTGGGCGATGGTGCTGCCATCAAAGACAGCCAGTCCAGCCAACTATCCAGCCAGCCAGTCCGTCGTCCCATCGTCCCTTGGTCGTAAAAAGTGTTTTTCATCAATCAATCACGCTGCTGCTGCATTTGCATTGCATTCCCTCCCCCGATGTTGACTGCATTTCACCTTGTTGTTGTATATACTTGTTACTGTATGTATAGACTATACAATTTTGTGATCGAATCGAGCAGACTTCATGGTTTTAACACCTTTGTTTTTACATATCGGCAACAGTGAATGCGGACGAGTGCATGATGACGCGTTTGCAGGAGATGTCGCTGAGTTACCATTTCACAGTGGAGCAACAAGTGGGATCGACTACACACGCCTTTTTTGGCTTCAATGGTGAGTGTGCAAGCAGCCGCGTGCATTTGTGTAAGGGAAAAATGCGTTTTTTCTGACCCATCTCTCTGTGTTCTTCTTCCGAGACCAGGCACCGCTGGAGTCTGGAGGATTGCAGCTCTTAACGAAGCCGGAGGATGGTTCAGTAGGACCACGGTGGAAGACATGGATTTGGCTGTACGCGCAGGCCTCAAAGGCTGGAAATTCCTTTACCTAGATGACGTCGCGGTAAAACCATCAAATAATGCAAGCTTCAATATGCTAACCTTTCTCCATGTGAATCAGGTCAAGAATGAGCTTCCTAGCACTTTCAAGGCATATCGCTTCCAGCAACATCGATGGTCCTGTGGTCCTGCTAACCTCTTTCGAAAAATGATTCCAAATGTATTTCAAGCCAAGGCAAGTCTTTTAAATATACGTGATGACCGGGTCTGAGCTGTGCTTTGTTTTTGCAGAAGGTGAACTTTGCAAAGAAGTTCACCATTTTGTATTCCTTCTTCCTAGTCAGGAAGATCGTGGCACACATTGTGACCTACATGTTCTTTTGCGTGGTCATACCCACGAGTGTCTTGGTCCCAGAAGTATACCTGCCAAAGTGGGGATCCATCTACTTGCCATCGATCATCACATTACTCAACTGCATGGCAACTCCTAAGTAAGCTATAATCAACAGAATCACAAAGAACTGGAGTTAGCTAACCATGCCTTTCAACAGGTCGCTGCCATTCCTGGTTTTCTGGGTTTTGTTTGAGAACGTTATGTCAATGCACAGGACCAAGGCGACTTTCACGGGCCTACTCGACATAGGTCGAGTGAACGAGTGGATTGTGACTGAGAAGCTGGGAGATGCCCTCAAGCTCAAGTTCGGGAAGCTCAAGCAAAAGCCTAAGCAAAAGATTGGTGAAAGGTGTGCATCCTAGCCCTAGGTCGTGGGTTTTTAGGGTACGACTGAGGTGTATGCATTTGTTTGCAGGTTGCACGTCCAGGAGCTTGTCATGGGATTCTACGTATTCTTCTGTGCCTCATATGACTTGGCCTTTGGTCACGATCGCTACTACATCTATCTCTATCTTCAGGCCATGACCTTCTTCGTCATGGGATTCGGCTACATTGGCACTTACGTCCCCAACACATAACATTCTTTCTTCTTCGACCTCATCTTACACGACGGACGTTCTTTTCTTCTTCTTTTTCGTCTACATCTCCGGGTCCTTTTTATTTTCTTTCCTTGTTTATGTGGCTGGTAAGGGGTTAGTTTCACGAACATAGTTCTTTCTAGGTGACAACAAAATGATAGGGGGCAAGAAACGATCGTCGTCCATACAGATTGACTTTGCGAACAACAAGAGGGCAGGTTGCTGTTTTTCTACGGACTCTTTTGAAGCCATCGAGAGTGTACGAGTAGAGAGGGTGTTTGGAAGCGGCAAAGAACCATTTTCTCGTAGTGTATATAGTGAGGCACAGGATCAAAATAAAACCACAGCAGCAAAGCAAAGCAGAATTTGTATATAGGCGACGAAGACAACAACAAATCCAGATTTTTTGTGACATATGGCTGCTCTCTCAGCCTGAAGTATAACACCGAATAAAAGCTCACATATTGCGAATAAAGGCTCAAAATACGTTCACGATGTAAAGAATAAACTCGTGGACGAAGGAGCACACACAGCCTCCACTGCCAGATTCTTCCACTTGCCAGGGCATGGATCCTTCCCAAAGAAGGTCCAGTGTATTTTGATAGAGCAGCCATGCTTTCCGAGACAAGCCTGCACGAAGAATTCCTCAAAACCTTCCAGAAAAACGTACAGAGAATCTTGTTACCTGCTCTGTGACGTACGCTGATTGATCTGCATGGCAGCTGCCTCGTTTAAAGCTTCCGCAGCTGCCATCAGGGTTGCCAAAACTTGAGAAAACTATGGTGGTTATGACTTGTTCAGGCCCACACTTGAGCTGCAGCTCTGGGGAGGTAGAATTGCTACCTACCGGAGGTAAGTCATACTCGGACACAATGGCACAGACACTTTTCACCGATCTCGTTGCCAGTGATACCTTTGAAACCTCTCCACCGAGCTCCTCAAAGAGCACCAATGAGTTACCACTGGCTTTCAGCCAATCGCGTGGAATATGGTACCTGTACAAAAAGATGGCAGCTTTACTTAAGGAATGGAATTTAATTAACCATCGCTGAGAGGGTTGCCCGCAACCACTGTAGCACTTGGAGGCAGAATAAGCACCACGATAATCACATTTCTTGGAGCATCCTTGAGAATGTGCCAAGACGTCGGGCCAGTATCTTCCTATGCTGTTCCCATTGATCCAAGCTTGGCCCTTCCGCATACTTCCCAAGTCTATTGCAACCGGATCTTCGGTGGGAGGCGAGTCAAACGATGTCTGAAAAACGAAGAAATGTAAGTAAACAAGATTAACCATTTAATCATAGCGTACCTTGTACCATACCAAAGGCTGCTTTGACGGGATTTGCACGGCCGATGACCAGGAAAATTGTTTCTGAAAACAAAGACCAAGCTGTTGGCCTTTCAATCCAGCCTGCAATGGAAGACTGTTCAGCTCAAAAGTATAAAATTTGTAAGAAGCAAAGACCTGATGCATCCACACTTGCGATGTCAAGTCCATTGTCCCTGTTGCAAGACCGTGTAAGAGCAAGGATCCATTAATGCCAGCTCCCTGAGTATCAAAGTAGGCACCATAATTCTACAGGTTCAACCACATTATATGATGGATGGACAGCCAATCCGAACCTGTAATCCGACCGTCTCGGAGAGAATGGACACCTCGTTAATCCCTTCCTTCAGTTTGATATGAGTTCTCACTGTCGAGTAAAGACCAGCTGCTCCCAGTGTGGTGAAATAGCCTTCAAAATTGCAAATGACAAAATAAAATACGTTTCAAAATGCCAAATGACAAAAGCAACGAAATGCTCACCTGCAAATTCTCCATTCACGAACACTTGTATCATATCTCGCATTTTTGAAATGGTTAGAACTGGTTCTGCTCCCGCTAAATCTGCAGCAGTGATATTCATCCTGACGTTTACAGAAATGTTCAGGTCCAGCAAGCATGATGTTAAAAAAAAAAAACTGCACCTGGCTGTATACCACATGTAGTCGGTGGTGTCATTTGTAACGGCGATTTGTTCAAGAAGTCCCCGTGATCGTATGACATTGCCACCGGAGGCTCCGACGGGCTCTAAGTAGTAGTCCCAAACTCGTAGTGTCGGCGTAACTTGTTGCAGTAGCTGTTCGGAGGTCGTCATCTCCATTAGCGATGTTTGGGTGGTCACCTTTACGAATCTGTGTCGGCGAAACAGTATCAAAATGAGAACCGGTACCATACCTTGGCCGTATTGAAGGCCACATTGCGACAGTCTGGGAGAATGCTGACAGACCAAGGAGGCAGTTTGTAGGTCTTTCCGTAGAAATGTACCGAGGCACTGAACCGAGAGTTGATGTTGGCCAGAAATGCTGCACAGGGCCTGGATACATTCGCTGGTGGAATGTGTTCACCATCCGCGTACACATGGGCCTATACTCGGAAGTCAGCTTTACAAACATCAGAAGAAATATCATCTATTACCTCCTGCATCGGGCCGAGAGACAAGTAGCGTGGTTCGTAGGATGTTAATGCTTGCTCGCATAGCTTCAGAGCAACGTGTAGCTCCTTGAGACGACCCCACTTGGGTTGCCTGAGTTGTCCTGCAAGAGAGATCCGACTATGGAATAAAGGCTAGAAAATGCAAAGTACCGAATTCATCAATTGGAGAATCGTAGTCATAGCTTGTTGTAATGTAGGGACCTCCGGATGTCCGGCCAAAGTTGGTACCACCGAAATACTATCGGAAAAAGCAGAACAAAGTAGTGTGAAATCTTTTCAATCAAGAAAATCGTAGGATTTTACCATATAATAGTTCTGCATGACTCCACCTCTTTGGAAGAAGCGAGCTACGGCAAATGCAACATCTTCGATGGGTCGGTAAGGGACAGGCTCCCCCCATGATTGAAACCTGACGAATGAAATGCCACAATGAATAGGAACCTCTCTACATAGTCTCCTATACTAACCAGCCACTCCAGTTTTCTGTCCATACTTTCGGTTTGTCGGGAGAGTTGGGCTTCCATCCATCACAATAGTACCCATTGCACGTATTAATCTACAAGAAAGTACGAGGCGGCGCTCAGTATAGTTGATGCTTACGACGTACGCCGGAGCGTCCGACTGTTGGCACATCACCCACGGAATTCCGACATCCAGCTGCATAGCCAACTTGGAAGCCCAGATCATGTAACGCTTTCCGGCAGCTCCATAGGAGCCTTGTATGTTGCCGTACTCGTTTTCGATCTACAACCAGCAGGCAGTATAGTAAACTCAATGGGGTTGAAGTTGTACCTGAGCAAGTATAATCGGTCCACCCTGAGGTGCGAACAGCTTCTCCTGTTTCAGCATCTCCACGACTTTCCTGACGAAACCTTCCATCGCATTCTGAACTATGAAAAGCTTATATTGAGCTCTGGACAAGCAAGTAGCTACCTTGAATGGTTCATTATCCGTTCTGAAACGCATGCCGGGAAGGCTTAGCAGCCACGGAGGAAAACCGCTGCCATACAACCAAAAAACCGGTTTAATGAAAAATCGAACCTTCAGCATGCACCCACCCAAAGTTCCACTCGGCGCATACATAAGGTCCGATCCTGAGAATGACGAACAGGCCCGCTTGGTGGACAAGCTTCAGAAATCCCGTCAAATTGTAGTGGCCTTCAAAGTGATACTGCATTCGCCGCTGGCTCAGATGATTGTCTATAAGGAACTTACGTTGCCTTGTGCCGGTTCATGTCCGTTCCAGAAAACGTAAGTGTCGATGGTGTCGATGCCACCGGTCTTGGCCTTGTCTATGATCCCTGGCCACATCTATTGCGAAGGTAACCTAGTAGTACTAGGTAACGTGGTCACTTACCTGTGGTGTAGCACGAGGATAGTGCACCGAGCCGGAGATGAGCATCCTCGGCTGGCCATCAATGATAATGGAGCGCCTGTTGAAGCTAACTGTTGCAC
Source organism: Selaginella kraussiana (assembly GCA_001021135.1). NCBI lineage: Eukaryota > Viridiplantae > Streptophyta > Lycopodiopsida > Selaginellales > Selaginellaceae > Selaginella > Selaginella kraussiana. Next base: position 7,038 of record LDJE01101022.1, read on the forward strand.
ATTTCGCGTTCCTCGTCGTGCACAGCATCAGCAAGACGATCACAACGAGCGTCGCCATGGAACGATGGTATGCCACGTCAGTGGAGTGTCAACTAGGGCTGAGAGATCGTCTCCCAACTTCACTGGATTCCCGACAGATAAGGAAATGGCGCTTGCGTCGAGGCGTCTGAGGGCGGCGGCGGGAGCGGCGCGGGGATGCAGCGGGATGCCACACCACGGGCCGGACACGCTGGAGGGGCTACTGGATGAGCACCTTGCCAAGCCGGCGAGGCGGCGCAAGGACGAGCCCGAGGTAGAGCATCGGCGGCTGACGAGCACTCGGCGGGAGGCGCTGTCGCTGTACAGGGACATATGGAGGGCGAGTAGGGCGTTCGTTTGGCCCAACGAGCAGGGCGTGCCATGGCGGGACGTTCTTCGCGCGAGCGCCCGGCAGGAGTTCGAGCTCGCGAGAAACGAACGCGACCCCGAGGTGATCGCCCGACTGCTCGTCTCCGGCCAAGACGCCGTTGAGGCGGCGGTGGACAAGCTCGTCGAGAACATGACCAAGCCGCCGTCGCCGCCGCCGCCGGCTGGATGAAATATAACGTATTATGTCTTTCGAGCTTCGAAATGTGAAACGTTCTTCAACATAACATGCCTAAACGGGGGTTACTTCTTAAGCTCAGTCTTAACCGTCGTTAACTCAAAGTCAAAGTCCAAATACGGCATATGCGCATATGCCGCGGAATAATTGAGTGCTGTCCACGTGGAGAAAGCTGGAACGTCCGATTGACGGGGCTCTGTAGTAGAAATTGCCATCCGATTCAGGGTGTAGGTTGTTTCATCACAATTCTAGGGGCGGCGGCGAAAAGAGTCATGGCAGTGGCAAATCCTCGCGTCTTCTTTGACATCAGCATCGGCAGTACTCCCACGGGCCGCATCGTGATGGAGCTCTACGCCGATACCACGCCCAAGACGGCGGAGAACTTTCGGGCGCTCTGCACCGGCGAGAAGGGCGTCGGCAGCTCCGGCAAGCCGCTCACCTACAAGGGCTCCAAGTTCCACCGCGTCATCCCGCAGTTCATGTGCCAGGGCGGCGACTTCACTGCCGGAAACGGCACTGGCGGTGAGTCCATCTATGGCATGAAGTTCGCCGACGAGAACTTCGAGAGGAAGCACTCCGGCCCCGGCGTGCTCTCCATGGCCAACGCCGGCCCGCACACCAACGGCTCCCAGTTCTTCCTCTGCACCGTGGCTACCCCATGGCTCGATGGCAAGCACGTCGTCTTCGGCAAGGTGGTCGAGGGTATGGACGTGGTGTCCAAGATCGAGAAGGTGGGCAGCGCCAGCGGCAAGACCAGGCAGCCCGTCTCCATCGCTGACTGCGGCCAGCTCTGAGCTACTTCATGGCCGAGCCTCTGAGCTCTGATGAATGAATGTTTTTATGTTTTTTCTCCTTGGTTTTTCCATCCCTTCCTTTCCGTTGCATGTAATGTTCTATCTAATCAATGCAAAAAAACAAGCACCACAATATATACACTCTTTCAGGAGATCTCATATCGATGACAACAGTGAGATCTCAGTTCGAAAATATCAACGAATTAGTAATAGAACCCTAAAACCCATGAGCCCTAATGTGATTGTACGTTAGGGCATTTTCATGGCGTGCTGCTATGGCGTGTCTGCCACCAGCAACGCCACCACCAGCAGCTGCAGCTTTAGCACTAACACCACCAGATGCAGAAGCGTGCGTGTCCTTGCAAAGAAGATGTCTGGCTTTCGAGAATTGCTACTGCAGAAGAGGTGGGTCTATACGTGGGTTTACTTAGAAAGTTAATTACTAATTTGTTTGACTGATCAGGGAATCGGAAAAACAGTCGTCCATGCACAAGCACCCGAAGTTGAGGCCGGGAAGGGTGTCACCCACGTTGCCCGTGCCGAGCCACATTGAGAGACCTCCGTACGTTGGCACCTCGTCGGCACCTCCCTTCTCGGGACAGCCGCAGATACACGACGAGGAGGGCATTGCACGCATGCGAGCAGCTGGTGAGCTTGCTGCACGCGTTCGTGATTTTGCCGGAACACTTGTCAAGGTAACTACGTACATTTTTCCGTAACCAATTTTGTATGAATGTACACAGCCGGGAGTAACCACAGATGAGATAGACAAGGCGGTCCATGCCATGACTATCGAAGCCGGAGCATATCCGTCACCACTCGGCTACGGTGGTTTCCCAAAGAGCGTTTGCACCTCCGTGAACGAGTGCATTTGTCATGGGATACCCGACTCACGGCCACTGCAGGTGCGTACTACGTACGTCTACGCTACCTGATTGCTAGTGTATGCAGGATGGAGATATCATTAATATCGACGTAACTGTCTACTTGAATGTGAGTACTACGTCCCTGCCTTGAAACCGATTCAGACCCGTGACCGCAGGGATACCACGGTGATACATCGGCTACCTTCTTGTGTGGTCAAGTTGCTCCAGAGGCGCAGAAGCTAGTGGAGGTAAACTACTACTTGGTAGGGTTTAACCGATTCACATGGATTGAAATTCGCAGGTGACCCGTGAGTGTTTGGAAAAAGCCATTCAGATTTGCGGCCCGCGTGTGGAGTTTAACAAGATTGGCAAAACTATCCAGTTGAGTGTTTTCCTCATGGACTGACATTCTGACATGATTGATTGATTGATTGATGAAATTGATTGCTGCTTGCAGCGACATTGCGGACAAGCACAAGTATAGCACGGTGAAGAGATTTGTCGGGCATGGTATCGGACGAGTGTTTCATTGTGCCCCTTCCATCCTACACTTCAGTGAGTTATTAGCATATGATGTTCATTTTGGATTTTTGGTTCACTACAGGGAATAATGAGCCGGGTCGCATGCAAGTCGGCCAAACCTTCACAATAGGTAGACTAACATGACTAGGGTTGGTTCTCTGGAACATGACGCTTCTTTATCATGTGGCAGAGCCCATGTTGACGATGGGAAAGCCGGACGATGTTATGTGGGACGACGACTGGACGGCTGTCACAGCTGATGGCAGCTTGTCCGCACAGTTCGAGCACACCTTGCTCATTACAGAGACTGGTGTGGATGTCTTGACGACCAGCCCCACTGCTATTGTTTAGAACTCGCATTAGAGTTTTTCAAAGCGATTATTTGGATAATATGCGCGGCATCACGTCTTAAAAGAACCGGCATTACTCGGTATGTTTAAATGAAGAAAAAAAATCCGCTGGGGGTTTCAGCCACGTACTAGTTTAAATGTTTATGTCTGGGTGGTGAACTTCCCGTATAGTTGTACATTAGGTTACAAATACTCATTTGGAAAAAGGGTTTTCGTTTAAAAGCTGGTTTAGGGCTTTTAGGATTGAGGGATGGCTACTGCGTGCTTCAGCTTTCAAGAAGTTGCGGCTGGAGAGAGCCTCGCAGGAATCAAAGCCCTTATGGTATGTAGATGGCAGGTGCTTCACTATTCAAGAGCGTCCCAAGCTCGATCCTAAAACTCGGTCTAGATGTTTCTACTACGATGTGATGCTCCCCCTGGACAACAATGTATGCAACTCAGCCCACCACACGCAGTTCCCAACCTCAGATAAACCCAGTTTAGTACTGGACGTGGAACACACGCTTGCTTGCAGCATCACGGTGGAAGGCTCCCTTCTTGTAGGCAAAAGGCCATGCGTGGATGAGTTTTTGTCTACCATTTCCAAGCATTACGAGCTCATCCTTTGGGCTTCTTCAGCCGAAGAAGCACTGGTCGCTGATCACGTATTGGGGAAGGTTTTCTCACATAGGATATCAGACCTAAGCCTGCTTGATCGATCACTAGACAGGTTGGTGCTGGTAACCACCAAGCAAGATTCGAGTTTTCTGGGCAATAAGATCTGCATACCCAAGTACCTTCCTGATGGAAGACATGAAGATGTGTCTCAACTTAGGTTTCTAGAGAAGGTGCTGATCGACTTGGCTAGCCCAGATTTGAATGATCATTTCAAGTGTCTGAGACGACAAGGGATGTTGCAAAGTCTGCAGCTTGGTAAGGAGCAATCTTACAAACTCAATGTACAGCAGCAGCAGCAGCAGCTTATGGTGGATGCTCCTGTTGGCATGATCAAGTTGGAAGTGTTGCTGCATACTCCCTGGACCCAACCTAGCGAACCGTATTTGCCACCAGGCAGTGGCAAGCCTACTTTAGTGGTGGATTTGGATGAGACCCTAGTGAGCAGTACGAGGGTGTTTACCAACGAGATTAAGACTGTTCATCACGTGTCCAAGAGGCCTGGGGTGGATGCTTTTCTGAGTGAGGTCGCCAAAGTTTATGAAGTTGTCTTGTGGACTGACTGCATCATGGCAGCAGTATGCAGATGAGGTGGTTGACAATGTTCTTGACCCGGGTCGTAAGTTTATCTCCCACAGGTTGTATGAGCAGCATCTTATCAACACCAAGAAGGACTTGTGCAAGCTTGGGCGACCATTGGAGAGTGTTGTGGTGGTCGATGACACTGAATCACGATACAAGGACGAACACAAGGACAAAGTCATTGTTGTACCTCAATACCTAGCTAGCGAGTCGAAGAATGACGAAGAACTGTTGGAGGTGCTCCAGAAATTGAGGAATTTGAATGTGTAATAATTACTAATAAAAGGATAGGCTACTGATGGTTGATAGTTTAATTCGGGTTTATCGAATTTGAATATATAATAGTTTAACGTCCTGGGCCATCAGACATACCCTGTCTTTGGGCAATGTGCTCCCCACATTGTTGGGGACCATTCAGGGATTTGAACCCTGACACATCCGGTCAAAGCCCTAACAAGTAGAATTGTTAAAATAAATGTGGTTTACTTTTACCATTCGCTAACTAAACCTAGATCACAAGAGTTTAGTGCCTCTCGTCACCAAAACTTGTGTGGAGCGATTGTTCAGGCCATAGATCAAGAGGGGCTCTAAACTGTGCATTAGGGTTTTCCAACATGGCGCCGCCGCCGGTGGAGCAGGGCGCTTCGCAAACACTGGAATCCGGACACCGGGACGTGGTACACGATGCGCAGATGGATTACTATGGTAAGCGCCTTGCAACTTGCTCTTCGGATCGCACCATCCGGGTTTTCTCGGTCCCGAGCGGTGGCGGCATGACGCTGCTGGCCACCCTCAGCGGGCATGATGGCCCCGTCTGGCAGCTCGCCTGGGGCCACCCCAAGTTCGGATCTGTGCTCGCTTCTTGCTCTTACGACCGCAAAGTGATCATCTGGAAGGAAGGTACGTCTCGATCCATCCATTTACTAGAGTAGTTTGCTCAGATGAATTTGCCTACAGGCCCAGAAAACCAATGGACTCAGGCGTTCGTCTTCAGCGATCACGAAGCGTCCGTGAACAGCATCGCCTTTGCGCCACACGAACTGGGGCTGTGCCTTGCGTGCGGATCTTCGGATGGTACAATCTCCATACTCACCAACAAGTTGGATGGTTCGTGGGACGTAGCCAAGATCCAGCAGGCGCACGACATTGGTGTTACGTCCGTTTCATGGTCGCCCGCGGCCGCACCTGGTTCACTCCTGGGTGACGCTACTGGTGGGACGTTGGTGCATAAGCTGGCGAGTGGCGGTTGTGATAACACCGTCAAGGTGTGGAAGCTGGCTGATGGTCACTGGAAGATGGATTGCTTCCCACCGCTGTCGAGGCACACCGACTGGGTGAGGGACGTAGCATGGGCTCCCAACCTTGGCCTTCCCAAGAACACCATTGCGAGTGCGTCCCAAGATGGTACGGTCGTCATCTGGACTCAGATCAAGGATGGCGACCAGTGGTCGGGACAGCTTCTCAAGGACTTCAAGGCGCCCGTCTGGAGAGTCAGCTGGTCGCTCACTGGCAACATTCTTGCTGTCTCCGACTCTACCAATAGTGCCTCTCTGTGGAAGGAGTCTGTCGATGGAGAATGGACTCAAGTGAACGCTGTTCAGTGAATGAAATTTATTATTCATCTGAGAATGTATCATGTTAACCGACTACATAGCTAGGATTATCAGGTTTATAGAGTTTT
>LDJE01101040.1:0-13695 GCA_001021135.1 Selaginella kraussiana
GCCACCTCGTATATTAATTTAAAACTTTTAAAATTTTACAACTGGAATTTAAAGCTTCTTGAATTGTTTTTGTCAACATGTAACACTAGTACAAATAAACTCCATATCTATCATCAGCCGGTCTATACGGGTACATCGTTCCTTTTAAGGATTGCTAATTGTCCATGAAATGGACTCATCCCTGGAAGATGGGACCTGACTCCTGAGACTATAAATCAATCAATCAATCTATCTAAAACAAAACTATCGATAACAAAGAACTTCATGTTAAATTGCATTGGAATTAATTCACAAGTTCACATTCTTGACTCCACATTGCTTGTTCAGGAGCAACTGTTGCCTGGGATTCACCGCAATTTCACAGCTGATTCCAACCTGCAATTCAAACACACAACTCATGAGCAACTCAGCAACAAACAAACGGGAAGAACAAGCCAAACTGAGGTAAAGTCCGCAACGTCCTTGATGATGACTCAAAAGCCCCACAAAAAGCATGCTCGTAAATAAATCATTTAATTTTTTTTAACAAAAAAATAAAATAAAAAAAAGCAAAAGCAAAAAAGCAACAAGCAGCAGAAAAACAGCAGCAAGAGTACCTGAACACGAGGAGTAGTCACACCCAAAATGGTGACCTGCGCCGGGACTTTGCCCGCGACTCTCAGCTTGACAACGCCGGCCGAAGCATCCTGCAACAAGTTGAACGCGTCCTGAAGAACGTTCACACCGTCCACGAGGAGAGTAGCCGAGACGACAGTCCGACTGTGAGCCGGCTGGTAGAACGCCGGCACCATGGCCAAGCCGATAGGAAAGTCCCTGTAGTAGATCACAATCCGCATCGTCGAGTACCTGATGCCAAGCTTGTTGGGATTCACCGCAGCCACCGTAAGTTGCAAGTTCACCGTCAACATCACCTCGAGCCCGCTTGTTGTTTGCGGCGGAGACTGAACAAGCCGAAACTCCACAATGCGAACGTCCTCGAGGGTGAACTCGGGCTTCTTCGGCTTGAGGATCACTAGAACCACGAGTAGAACCACGAGCACCGCCGTCAACACCGCCACGAGCGTGCAGCAGCAACACCGACGACAAGCCTTGACGTCTGCGTCCTCGTTCTTGTGGTAGTAATCCGCCATCCCGTCCCTGTCCGAGCTTCCTGATATCGGACTCAAAACTTCCTGAACTCGGGCCTCAAACGGTCCTGATCTCGGCCTCCTCGGAACTTCCTCCCCTAACTATCCACAAAATCTTGGCGTGCTCATTATGAGCACACAAAGTTCACCGCCATAGCCTCAAACTTTTTCACCACTTTTCTCAGGTACGATGATGCTCCTGACTAAAACATTCTCGTAATATAATTTCTGCCGCATCGATGTTGATGTTCTTGATGTTTCCGAGTTGAATAATTGCGAGAGGCCCCGCTAAAAAACAGCCTCTGAATCCTCTGGAAGAACAGCTGCTGTGTCCCACACTATAAAGTATACACAGTTGGATATCTACTGTCTCCAAAATGGCCGAAGTATAATACAGTTTTTTTGGGTGGTGCCGCTCTTCTTCCCTCTACTCCAATGAATGCCTCTTCAAGTCTCTGTTTCTACGGCTTTTCCCCGTGAGTTGCAGCGATTTAGCTGGAACCCGCCGTCTACTCCATGGTTGGCCGTCGCCGCTGCCACTGCCGCTGCCGCCGGCTGAGCGGCGGCGGCGCCCTTCTTGTTGCTAGATCGGGCCTTGCTCTTCGGCTTGGCCGGTTCTTTTTCCTTCGGAGTCGTCTTCGGAGTCTTCGGCGGCTTCGGGTTCGGGTTGTCAGCCGGTGCCGGTCTCTGCACGATGCAACCCCTCAAAAAACATGCAAAAAACGTGAGATTGTAGGCTTACCTTTTGTGCGGGCTTCCGCTTCGACGGAGCTTTGGTACCACCGGACGCCGGCGTCACTTTGCTTCCAGCCGGCGACGGCGCAGCCGGTTTCGGAGTCGTATCGGTGCCGGCTGCTTCGTCCTGAAGAGACACGGTCCCGTCTGCGTCGATCGACACGACTTTCTTCTTGGACGCCGTGCTCTTCCGCTTCTGAACAATAATTAGTGAGCACTAAACCCCACACATTTCAGCTAAAACATACCTGATCCGGGGGTTGATGCTTCAGCCGCTGCTCAAGCTCCGCATCGTCCAGCAACAACGAGACGACCTCGTCCGCTTCAAAAACGTCTTTCGACGTCTGACCACCGGTCATCACGAGCTGCTGCACCGTGTTCTTCTGGTTTGCTCGCTTCAAAATCTTCTCTTCTACCGTATTTTTGCAGATGAGTCGGTAGACAGTAACCTAAAGGAAGCGGTTCATTGATCGTTCTCAAGAAAAACCCTAAACCCTAACTGAAGAAAAACTGACCTCTTTCGTCTGCCCAAGCCGATGAGCTCGATCCATGGCTTGCAAATCCATGGTAGGGTTCCAGTCGCTCTCGTAGAAAATGACTGTGTCTGCCGCAGTTAGGTTTATTCCTAGACCTCCTGCTCTCGTACTCAGCAGGAATACAAATATGTCGGACCTGCAGAGAAGTGGACATTAATACGAAGATTCAAGAAATATAAAATGACAATACCTATGCTGAAAATCCTTAACCATGTCCCGACGATCAACGATCGTGGACGAACCATCCAATCGGAGGTACTTATACTTGCGGTAGACCATGTAAGCCTGTCAGCAAGTTTCATAAGAACATCGATCTGATTTAGGGCTTAGGGCTTCAAAACCCTAAATCTTACCTCCAAAATGTTAAGCATTTTCACCATTTGAGCGAAAACAAGGACCCGGTGGTTCTCTGCTCGCAAGCGCCGTAGCAATGAATCAAGAGCTTGGAGTTTTCCAGAGTCCTGTAAACAAAAAATCAGACGAACGAACTCAAGAACAGCCCGATGCTTACCATGAGCGTCCGAGCAAAATCGAAGTTTTGCAAGGGCGGCGCAGACCCGAAGATTTGAAACGAACTTGACAGCAGTGCGTTGCGGCCATTTATCTTCGTGTCGACCTCTTCTATGAGATGATGAGTCGGAAGAGGCACCGCCGGACCGTTGTACTCGGACGTCCGACTGAATCCGACGAGCAAACGTTTCACCCACGGATTGTTCATCTCTTCAGCCCGTTGGAACGAAAAAGAGGTATCCGCACATAGTAGCGATATCTGCAAGTAAGTAAAATCCCCATTTTTAACCCCCGAAAAACCACCAGTTTTTACATACCTGAGGCGCCTGAGCTGGTGGAATGAAGGCCTTGACGGACCGAAGAAGCTGAATGCTCGAGAGGAACCTTTGTTCCCAAGGAACAACCAGCGCCTCGAAGGGATCCAACTGTAGACCTGTAGGTACTTTCCTTCTTAACATGGCGGATTCTGAACGGGTTGGTATCAAAAGCAACCTGCTGATTGCCGCCGACTTCTCATCCTCAAATTCTTCAAGAGGTTGTCGATAAGCAGCGAATTGCCACCGTTCCAGAAGAGACGCCTTGCTCAAGAACGAGACCTCCGTCGGCGAGAGATCGATGAGTCTAGAGAACCCAAAACATCCGTCGGAGTTGTCGTCGAATATCGAAGAATGTACGTTGGCTCCGGAATAGACGTTCAAGAGATTGGAGACCCATTTCTCGTAGAGGCCCTGAGGTGAACCACAGGCTGACGCTGGCAGCAACGGGATTGCGTCCCGGTATAAAAGCTTCGGAATCTGCAGCCATTTCAAAAGGTGTAAGCAAGGCTATACAATTAGGGTTGGTAGAGGGCTAGCGGTTTAGGTTAGGGTTTTACAGTACCTTGTAAGAAATGGGGTTGTTTCCACCAGAGTAATATACGTGCTCAGCCTCCCCGAATGCAGGTGGTAGAAGATTATTTGGCAACGCAGCGAAGTGGTAGTAGGTCCTGCCTTCGTTTTTCTCGAATAGCTCTGGGTGATTACATACCTGAAAGACGAAGTTAGATCACAAAAATTGCATGTTTTTCGAGGGTTACCTTCCGAAGCTGTATCACGATGTTCATCAGGTTCACGACTTTCTTCTCGTTCAAATGGCCTCCGACGAAGAGCTCCGCAATGGAGATCTTGTTCTTCACAGCTTGATAGATGGCCTGCTGCCGCGAACTCAAGTTGCAAGAAACCACCACTTCCTTCTTGTTGGTAAGTTCCGAAATCACGTCCTTCTTCACACGCCGTAGCATGAAAGGCTTCAAAATCGCGTGCTGGAAGAGATCATCAAGGTTAGTAACCATAGTAACCATGCACTAAACGTAACCATCATACCAGTCGGGTTAGCTGATGCTCGTTCAGCGTTCCACCGTGCTCCGCATGGTTCTCAATCCTGGACAGTAATGGTAACGTTAGCACCATACGTGGTAACATCGTAAACATCACTTACCCCCTCGAAAACCACTCGTTAAACTGATCCGGATTATCGAACAATCCAGGCATGATGAAATGGAGCAATGCCCAAAGCTCCGCCATGTTGTTCTGGATCGGCGTTCCCGTGAGCAGCAGGCGATTCCGGCAGCTGAAGCTCTTGAGCGTTTTCCATCGATTGCTATGAAGTTAATCCATCAATCGATCAGTTAATCAAATCAACAATGATCATGAAACTACATACCTGGCTGCACTTTTGATGGCTTGGGCCTCGTCCAAAACCATGTACTGCCATTTCACTCGTTTGAAGTATTTCTCGTCAGTCACTAGAAGCTGATAGCTCGTTATCAAAATGTGGAAACTCGAGTCCCTGTAGCAAGAACATCAGCCCATAACCCTAAACTCCAACCCTAAACTTAACCCTAAACCCTCAACTCACCTGCGGTAAAGCCGCTTCGGGGTGATGTTCTTCCGGAGTAGCGTCCGCTGAGCGTCCCAATACGGCAGTATTTTCAAGTCCGGGCAGAACCGCTTGATCTCGTCGGCCCAGTTCGGCAGAACCGAGGCCGGAGCAACCACGAGAAACGGACCCCAGATGTTCTTCTCCTGAAAAACATGAGTCCGTTACTACCATCTCGGACAAAGACATCGGACACACCTCGGCTAGATGAGCAAGGAACGCCATCGCTTGAATCGTCTTCCCCAACCCCATTTCGTCGGCTAAAATGCCGTTCAGCCCCTACAAAAACAAGCCGAATTACAGCCCAACAACACCTCGGACTGGGCGTTGTTACCTGTTCGTAGCAGTTGACAAGCCATTGCAAGCCCTTCAACTGATACTCCTTCAAAACTCCATGAAACATCGAGGGCTGATTCACGGACGAAGCCGCCGGCATCGTAGAACTGCAGTCCGAGATCATTAATCCGTCAAAAACCCGCGAAAAACTGCACTTACGGATTCAACAAGTCGATCTTCTCACCATCGGCTTCCGGGGCTCCGAGACGCAGCTGAAGAATCTCCTCGTCGAAAATGCTCGTTTTTTCCTTCTGCTCGGACGCAGCCTTTCTTGCGACTTCCAACGCCTCGGACCGTAACTGTTTATCTTCCTCCGTCTCGGGCTCTCCACTCGGTGTGCCCGGCGACGTCTCGGTCGGCTGCTTCGTCTGCTCGGACTTGTTTTGCATGAAATGGCTGTAAATCTCGGTTTGTGTAAGCAGGAAATTCAGCCGCTGCTGAGCTCGTAGTGCTTCACGAAGCTCCTCGTCACGCTTCAGAGCTTCAGCTGCATCTTTCTCAACCCGTTTCTTTGTTTCCGCCTGAAACCGATACCACGGTTAACCACGGTAATGGTAAACGTAAACAGCGCCTTACCATCTCTTTGTCGAGCTTTCTGTAGAAGTTCACCATATCCCGAGTCAGTTTTCGGTTCCTCGTCGGAGGTCCCGTCTTCGTACTCTTCACGGTTTTGGGCCGACTCTTCGTCTGAGGAAAAATGTATACCCCATGATTAGAGCAGATTAGCAAGCTTAATCTTGCTTACCTCTCTGAGGATCACTTCCTTGACGCACGAATCCGCAAACCTCTTGTGGTCAGTCGTAGCCTTCTTGTGGAAGGTGATGAAGCCCTTGTAGTGCTTGGGGAGCTCCTTGCGAACAATGCTCACCCAATATTTCGCCACCTTTTCGACGTCTTCTATGGCGATCTCGTCCTCCGTCTTTGTCGAGGGCTGCTTCTTGGGAATACGTCGCTGAATGACCTGGCATTAAATTAAATACATTAGTATATCAACCATGAACGCAGGGATAAATAAATAAAGGTTTTTACAAGCTTAACCATGAAGTATATACAAATCATGGACAAAAGCATATATCAACCATGAACGAAAGCATCTATCAACCATGGGAAAAAGTATATTCATATCTCAACATATTATAAATAATGAAAGAAAACCTACATCAACAATGAACGAAAGCAATAAACAAAAGCATATATCAATCAACCATTACAACCATGAATAGCCATATATTAACCATCAACAAGCATATACAAACCATGAATTGAAATCAACATACCTCATAGTTTTCACCTCGTTCGATCACCTTAACGTCGTCCATCTTTGGCTGCTCCGGCTGCTCGGCAGCCGCCGCCGAGGCCTCAACTCGGAGTGTGAACTTCCGCTTGGAGTTGTTGGAGGTAGTCCGAGCTTTCCCCTTAAACTTCCGATCGGACTCGATGACGGTCTCGAGAGTCTGAGGCGTAAGCTGGCTCGATAGAACGGCTTCGTCGATCATAGTAGCCGAGAGGTCGGGCAAACCCGTCGTATGAATCAGCTGCTCATACGACGGCGGAATGACGAGTTTCATCCCTTCGCACAAGTCGAGCATCGGGCCCCGACCTCCGGAAGAGCCCGGCTGAGGATCAAACTGCAGTGAACCCGAGCCCGAGCCCGAGCCCGAGTAGAACCGAGCTTGAGGCAAACAAGTCCGCTTGTTCTTCTGAACGTGTTCCTGGTAATGGTCCTCCGATATCAACGGGACGGAGTCGTTACTATCACCATCGTCACGGAGTCCCGAAGCGCACCCAGCGTCCTCCCTCTTCCGCTTCGTGGTATGCCCCTCGTCCGGCTTATCCTCCTCGGAAACCATCCGGGAGTTACCTGGTACGACGTCGGGTAATGCAGGTTGGTAACCACTACCATGGTACGTACGACATACCTCTACTGGCGTTGTACTCGCTACCATCCTGGCTGCTGGAGATGCTAACATAGTCGTCGAATTCCTCCGGATTCCGAAGGTTCACCAGAGGCTGAAAACCATCCATGAGCGACCATGATCGATCGATCGTACAAGCACTCACCTCCAAGTTGAAGAGATTGTTGTAGGAGTAGCTGCAGCTCTTCATTGGCCAATCGTCCCTGTGGTCACAATCGCAAATTTCCATGGGAATTCAATCCAAGGGAACGCCAGGGATGCGAAACGTACCCGTTTTGCGAGCTGCTCGTGGGCATTGGTACATCCATTGGGCGAGGAATCGCGCCTGTGTCGTCGTCGTCGCCCTCGCAAGGATCACAATCCCTCCCCCGACTCAAAGTAGGAAGAAACGAGGGCGCAGCAGCCCCAATTGCCCAAAGGTAACCCTAGGGCCGACTCAAGGAGCATTACACGCAAAGAATGGGCGAAGGGTGTGCCTCTCCTAGGGCCACCATGGACCATGGTGGACGCGCGCCCTAACAACTCACCATGGTCCACATTTTGGGAGTTTCTTTCGGGTGGTCTACCGCCATCGCCAGAGTGGTGACCCTGGCGTGACCATATGAGATGCGAGCAACCATGGCATGGCATTCTTTTTGACTTCTTTTAACCACGGGATGGCTTTATACTTTTGGGTCTATCTGACAAGCCGAATATTCTTAAATCGATTTAAAACATTGTTTATAGCTAGCATCTCGTAGAAATACACATGTACGATAATATCATTATTCCAACCATTACCATATATGTTTCTCCAGCATTTTGAAGGGACACCAAGATACAAGGCTATGTAGAATCTTTTCTTGGATATCCTTGTTGATATAACTCATTGCAAAAGCCCAATGCCAACTTTGTGATTACGAAGCAGCGTCACCTTTGCAGGAACGTTGGGAAGCCCATGCTCGCTTACCACCACGATTCATCGCACTAGCGCTTTTTCAGGAAAAAACTGAAGGAGACCTAGGGTTCCTTACAGCGATTACGCAATGTGAATTAAACTTTGTAAGATGAACCTGAAAAATCTGTGCATCAAGGAGCTTTCCCAGCTCAAGAAGGAGCTCCCGGTGTGAAGAATGTACAAGGGAGGAAGAAATCACCTCCGGCGCTAGCTAAGATGCATCCGTAATTACGTAGAATTTCCGTGAGATTTCATCATCTCAAACGTGAGAAGAAGCGAGCACATTCAGCATGTGATTTATGGCTTTGTATTGTGCAACCGAACCCTTCTCAAGCTGCACCATGAAAAGTGGAAGATGCATGAAGGCTTGGCTTAAGAAAATGGAGTCCAATATCTCATTAAATCAAAACAGGCTTGATGCTTGACGCACGCTTGAACAAAATACACAAGTAATGAAGATATCAAGTTTTAGGAGGTACCAATCTGATGCCCGATTCAGTACATCATTTCGTTTTTGAATTATTATTATTGTCCAACAATACATTGTGCTTTTCGTAAAGGCTGCTACTTGCAGGAAGAAAATGCTGATCTAGCTCATCCTATTTTATTTGAGGAGCAGACATGTTAAATAGAATGCAAGCAAATTACGACAAGCTTCGCTAGGTCGTGTATTTGAAGATTTTGCGGCTAGGATCTCCATTGACAAATCGTTTCATCCTTGCACTTGGGCCAAAACATGAAATTCCTTAGGTCGGAGATCGTGCGAGCTACCTGATAGTGCCGGAACTTGTGGAAGATCGATCGGGTCTAGCAACTTTACAATGTTAGTCGATGAGATCAACTGGTTATGGCTCAGTTCTATGGACGCTGTGGCCATGTTGATGCTCTCCATTGTGGCGATGTTAGTCATGCTAAAAACTCTCCAGAGGGACATCCTCAAGTATAATAAGCTCTGGAATCAGCTCGAAACTCACGAAGAATTCCTCGAGGAAGAGAAGGGTTGGAAGCCGCTATATGGTGACGTTTTCAGGCCCCCGAGTCATGCCGAACTGCTAAGCGTCTGCGTTGGTACTGGGGTACAGATCCTGGCTATGATACTCGTTACCATGGTATTCTCAATGCTGGGATATCTGTCACCATCGAAAGGTGGTGGACTAGTGAAGGTGATGCTGCTCTTCTATGTCTGCACGGGATCACTCGCAGGCTATGCTTCCGCTCGGCTCTGCAAGGCCTTCAACAGAGACGACTGGAAGACTACCACCCTGAAGACTGCCTTCACGATACCCGCCATCGTCTTTGGTTGCTTCTTTGTGATCAATGCCATCGTCCGGGTTGACGATCCGTCCTGGAGAACAGTCTGGCTTACAAGGTTTTCCGTTTTTGTGTTTTTCTGGTTCACCATCTCGGTCCCCCTTGTCTTCCTAGGCAGTTATCTTGGCTACAAGAAACCGAGGGCCAAGGACCCGGTCTCAACGAACAAAATCCCAACACAATGTGCCAAACAGCCGTGGTACACGAGAACCTTCTTCAGTCTCGTCGTGAGTGCCTTCACCACAAGTGGGTTTCTAGGATACGCTGTCCCTTTGTGGATTTCCTTCATCCTGCATTTCTCTTGGCAGTTCAACTCCCTTTCGGGCTCCATCTACCTCAACTTCATATTACACATTGTCATCTCTGTCGAGATAAGCATCATCTTCTGCTACATACATCTCTCTAAAGGAGATTACCACTGGTGGTGGAGGTCCTTTTTCACCTCGGGATTCTCAGGGTTCTCTGTATTTCTTCACTCAATCAATTACTTCTTCCACCTGGGAATCGACAGCTTTACGTCCGTAGTCCTCTATTTTGGTTACATGGGCATCATCTCCTTTTGTTTCTTCATCGTTAGCGGAACGGTAGGGTTCTATGCTTGCTATTGGTTTGTGCGAGTCATCTATGCGTCTGTGAAGATAAGTTGAACACCAAAACCAGGTGGTAAGGCTGTCGCTCCGTAAAGCTCCCGCTTTCCCCCTTTGTAAATTACAGAATTGTCCAATAACCTGGGAACTTCCGTGGACGTTAAAAGAATATCTTTGTCTTTTGGCATTGACATTGAAGTAAAAAACTAGATACTAGATACTGACTTCCTATAGCGCATTCATTGAGTTAATCTGCACATTTTCATTATACTAGGAACCCGTATTTCATGTGCAACAAAGAAGCAACAAAACTTGACACAACTTTCGTCAACCAATTGCCGTTAGTCAAAAGGCCCAGCTGAAAATACGAGTACTGAAAAGTACCGAAATAAGCACAAGGGGAACACTATACTGAAAATGGAAGCTTAGCGCTAGAGGCTACTTTGCCTGGATTCAACTTTCCGAGCAGCACCAACGACAGAACGTCCACTGAACTCAACCGAGAGCAGAAAAACAATCTCTACGTCAGAGTGTCTATAGTCTAAACTATAGACACGGAGAGATTGTTTTGCTGTGTTTTGAGGATGCTAGACTCTAGGCCTCCTCACCACCTGCATCTTGTTCTAGCAAGTCCGTTCGTGTTGAACAATTACTTAAGAAATTTACTTAATAAATAAATGAAAGATCAATTTTTGAGTGAGCAAGCTCCTGTTGCAAATGGACAACCAGAAACTGAAGTTGCTAATGTAATTTCTTTCGAAGTGTTCGAGGTTTGGAAAATAAAAAATACATACAAATGTAGAGAGGTTAAAAGCTCATGTCACATTCATAATTTCATCGTTTTCTTGTTCATGGCTGTTTCATATATGCTTTGGAAAACAATAAGCTTCCCTCACCTTCAGAACATCACCTTTTGCTTGTTCATCAACACCGAAGTAAAATCTGCAAATTTTAACCAGCATATTTGAAGTAAATAAGTTTTACCTCCGGATAGTGTAGTTTTCGCAGCTCTGCTGCTGCTGGTGGATCATTTTGGTCAAAAGGTGCCAAGGACGGATTCAGAATGAAGCTCCAGCTTACACTCCAATCATACGACTGGTAAAATGAGGCCTTGGGGGGCGTTTTCCAATGGACGAGAGTGGTGGCACCAAAGGTCTGGCCGTTCCAGTACCTTTGGTCACGTTTAAGACATAGCTAGGATTTAGGGCTGGGATGGCTGACGATGACAAGGAAATGCTCGTGAGAGCATACGGAGAGAAGCTTCCGAAAGGAGCTTTGGATCCAGAACACAAAGGTGTGGACTGTATTTTTGTGACGCCTAATGAAGTGAAAGATGGATCGGCGCTGTTGGCTACATTGAAGCACGAGGGAGATTGGTATGTGTTGAAAAAGAGGGCGGGAACGCTTGGCTGGAAGATGATTACTTCACAGCTAGAAGAAGTGCCACGGATCAACGATGCAATTCAAGTATTTTGCATCGATAAGCATTTGCAAAACCCTCTGTCCTTCAATGGTCAAATTGAAACAATCAAGAAGGTTTGCTCTGATTTCGAACAGGTGCTTGTCCGTCTTCTAAGAAATGAATCCGCTGACAAACGTGATTACAAGATGAAGTTTCCGTCGTCAGTGGTACCCGTGTGCACGTTGGATAAATCATACCCATGTTTGCTATGGGAAGGTGTTAGCGAATGGACAGACAGGAATCCACTGGGCAGGGATCAAATTACAATACTTTTGGCTCCTAGTGGCTCAGGCAAAACAAGGTGTATGATTGACTTAGGTTGCAAGGAAATCTGCCTGTATTTTGTGGGAAAGCGAGAGAGTTTTGTACACACACAGGGTTCTCGCGATATAGTATGTATGGTAAGACATTTACAGCAGCTTTATGACCTTGGTAGTAGTACCACCGGTAGTTCTGAGATTAACACCGAGGTGCTTGAATGTTCCATGGCCGCCGTGATAACCGCACGTTTATTTGTATTGCATGTACTGAAAAGGTTGCATCCTGATTTCAAGGCACGGGATTGGGTGTTTTTTCAACTAGAGTATGTTGCATCGAATGATGTTTTTGCGGATCTAACAAGGTTGTTGTTAGAAAACCTTGTGTTGGCTAAGAATATAGCCACCACCCTTGCTTTCAAATCAGTAATAATGGAATTATGCGGTAGTACAGGGGAAAGGTGGCAAGGATTGGTAATGGTTGATGAAGCACAGGAAATGAACAAAATGCTGATTGGAGGGTTTGCATATGAGGGTAACAGCCACGTTAAAAGGTCATTGCTGAATCCGTTTTTGGTTGGTTTGGCCAACTTGGGACTTGGCAAAACGATATTTCTAGCAGGTACCGGAGAGAGCCTTTTGGGTATCGAAAAAACCTCCGGCTCTTTGAAACGATTTCAGTTTGACAGAATTTTTCGTATGCCTGGATTTGATTCCCCCCATGAGATGTGTGTATACGCAAGAAAGTTTGTGGATGTTAGAGAACTGAACTTCGACATGATTTTTTATGTATTGGGCGGGCGAAGACGTTTTTTCGTGAGTGCACTCGAGAAGTTCATGATGCAAATAAATCCGTCCACTTCCACTTTCTTGGAGTACGCTTACGAAGTATGCATTACGCCGGGCGATCAACTAATTCCAAAAGTCATTCATAGTATTCTGGACGACGTCAAAAAATTTCTTGCCATGTATAAAGGGGGAAAGCTACTTCGAACTTTGGTTCTGGCATTCTATTACAGCGGACTCCCCGTTCTTGTCAAGTGTGAACCCACACTTATGGAACTCCTCAATTGCAGCCTTGGGGAGTTCGTGCCCAACAACGAAGGCTTGAAGAAGCAAGTTGGAATTATTGTTGACATGGGTAATTCAGAGCTTAATGACTATGGTTGCATACGCATCTCAGAAAACCTGGTTACCCATGCCATTTTTTTGAACCTACCAGTGGAGGATCACTACGATGCACTTCTCATGAATCAACTTAGTCCGTCAGGCCTTGGAACCGTCTATGAGCCATTAACTTGTCTGGGACTGCGAAAGTTTTTCGAGGGGATCAAGGGAAGGAGGCTCAATGAAATTTCGGAAATGTTTAGCTTCCAAAGGGAAGTGGATAACGTGTACACTGAAGAGTATGAACTTGTCATCCCAGCTACACCTTTTGGTGTTCCTCTTGTGCAGACTGTTTGTCTGACGTATGGGTTAGACCATTCAAGGCAGCGAGCAGCACCGTTTCTGCACCTCGGCCCTGACAGCTTGGCTGGACCGGACAAAGTAGCCCTTTTGAAGGGTGTCAAGACGGGAAAAATATTGCCGGTTTTATTCCAAGATAAAACTGGGCAATTGAATCTGGCCAAAGCATTTGATAATGTAGATGTCCATCGGATGTATCTTCATGCCAAACGGACTGCTCAGCTTGAAGCAGCATTGCATAAGCTGAAAGAATGGTGTCAAGATGGATACATGCAATTGTTGATGACGACAGAAGAACACGATTTACAGGAAAGTCTGTGCAAGTACGAGGATGATATTTCAAAGGTGCCATGTTCTGGTGTCCAGCCTTTGAGGGCTGTGGTGGATAAACACAACATTACCTTCTTCAACAGCAACGAGTTCAATGGGCTTCTTGGGATGATGAAACGGACGCAAGCTGCTGAGAGGATTTTATGCCAAGCGAAGACGCAAGCTGGACATGATTGTCCAAACAGAGCAAAAGATTCTTCCAGCTTCTGTGGCAGACACACTTCTTGAGATGATGAAATGGACACAAGCTGCTGAGAAAGAACCATC
>LDJE01101051.1:0-17583 GCA_001021135.1 Selaginella kraussiana
TCGAAATTACATTTTCCATCATTTGTATTTGAGCAACTAGAAACTGAATTAAATACTAATGCTTTGAATTTGAAGGCAGTACGTTTCTTTTTTTTAATTGAACACTCCTTTTATACTTCTGGTGTGGGTGTCTAAGTCTGTATTTCTAGCAGGAACTCATGTCACTGACAATGTCTCACACTAAATTACATGCTTTCCTTCTCACAATCTTCCTGCTGCTCTGCATGATATGCACAACAAAAACGAGAAACAAGGGTGCCTTCAAAGACTACGTCTGAACGTTGTGATGGTAAAATCCAAGCCGACTGTGGAATCCACATCCATAACTTTATAATGCAAACTTCTTGAATGCATCTCGAAACAAAAAGACTGCTTTTGAAAGCACTTCAGGTGCTTCTTTTTAAACGCGAGGAATGTACTTGAAAGGAAGATATGACTTACGCGTACATCGTACGGACTAAAGTACGCGGAATCATTTTCAAATTCAATATGCCCCTCAAATGATTTAGGGTTTCGCGGGGGAATTTCCGAAAAAAATGCGGGATTGCATGCCACCAGGTACAATGGAACACTGTTCCTTGGATCTGAGACTTGATCTCGCAGTTTCCCTGTAGAAACCATGGGCAAATTCAGCTTCGGCTGTTGATGATCCAGTTCTTTGAAATTGGGTTCCGATATGGACGGTCATCAAAGCGCATCCCACCAGGCGGCGTCTGTCATTGTAAGACCCGCACTTTCGTTTCTCCATTTATTTGCATTCGTGAATTTATTGCAGACACTCAGTGAAGGTACTTCCAGCAGTGCCGAGAAAAAACCCGAGAAGAAACTGAGCTTGAAACGGCTGTCGGGGACCTTCGTAAGGCGCTCCGGAAAGCGAAACCCCATTTACTTGAACGTTTACGATCTCACACCCATGAACGGGTACCTCTATTGGTTCGGTCTCGGTATTTTTCATTCGGGTATTGAAGGTAAGCTTCAATATAATTAAATTGTTGAGTATTATACAATTAAGTTGCTGGTTTTATCCCGTATTTCCACAGCTCATGGTGTGGAATACGGCTTTGGAGCTCACGACTACCCTTCCAGCGGCGTTTTCGAGGTTGAACCTCGATCTTGCCCTGGTTTCACATACAGGAGGTCGGTGTACCTTGGATCCACCAACTTGGGTGCACCGGAGTTCAGAGAATTTGTAGAACGCCTTGCCAATGACTACAATGGCGATAGCTATCATCTGCTACTCAAGAACTGCAACCATTTCACGAACGATTTGAGCGTGAGATTGATGGGTACTTCCATTCCAGGATGGGTGAATAGGCTTGCAAGGATAGGTACTTATGTTTGGTTTTCATGACCTTAATATGCAGGTTCTACTCGTGGTTTTTGCAGCCCAATTGTGCAACTGCTTGCTACCTGATAGCGTTGAGGCCTCTACCGTCAAGCAAACTCCGGAATATCATTCTTGTGACGGTCGGTATTTTTTATTTTTAGGTGTTTTTCAAGTTTCTTGGAGAGGGTGTTCTTGCAGAGGGCGATGAACCGCCAAGAATAGTGGAAAAGCATCCTGGTGGTGCTGAAGAAGATGAGTTGCTCATAGGCTCCAACGATGCAAACAATGTGGCAACGAAACAACAGCGGGCCAACATTGTTATTGAGTCTTTGTAAATTTCACGTAGTCTTTCATTTCCGAGTTTGTGCTTATTGCTATTTCTCTGTTTTTATTTTTGAAATTAAGGCATAGTGCATAGGTCAGTGTAACGCTTGTGTTCAGCACACTAAAACGTCTAGGACAGTGATAGTGATTACAGAGACTAATCACTGGGCATGCCAGTATAATCACAAACAATAAAGAGTGGTAACAATGAATGTCACAAATAGAGACCGTTCTTCAAATACGTAAACCGTCTGAAGATACGCACGACACAGGCAAAGGTCATTCCTGATGTTTCATGATGAAAAATGATTCTTATTTGTTCGAAGGACCTCCGATATTGGCTTCCTTTTGTGCTGAGGGGAGGACTGGATATATTTTGTATTTATTGCCATTCTCTTGATCAGCGGAGAAGCCCAACCTTCTTAACGATGCAATAATAGTAAGTTCATCAAAGCCAAAGAAACCATGGAACGGGTGTTACATATACATATAGACTACGATTTCATGTCATACACACTTCTTGATGGCTTCTACGAATTGTTCAGCTTGATGATACCGCCGCAGTCGTGGACACGAAATGGAAAGCAAGGAATGACCCCGAGAACTAGAAGTCATACTTTTAAAAGCAATCCTCGGAGCTATGAAGAGTTGATCTTTGCTCAGTACATCCTCGGCTTAGTCCAGCCAAGGAAGCTCTTTTACATGGATGGACCAACAAGCGTACGCCGCTGAGGTCCGAAGATCTTGAGTTGCTGGCAAGTGGGAGACAGAGACTGCAGATGTATGTTACCATATAGGTTGGTTTAAAAAGACCTGCCGTCGTCTCTTCGTCGATCGCCAGGTGAAGCGAGCACAAGATCACGAAGTAAATGGGTTTGGCTGGGGCCAATATACCGTCTCTCCACTGCTACTACAGCCACATGATCGTGCTATCAACACATATGTATTTTGAGGATACCCAAGGTCTGCCAAGTTCATACGTATCGATGCCTTGAATGCGAGTAACCATTCCTTCGTGAGGGAGGGAGGTCCAGCTTTTCTCTTTCGAGCATAAAAGGCAATGGGAACTTGCAGACCTCCATTGTAAGCTCCTTCAGAGCTCAGCAACACGAACAATGTCGGGAGCGTATACGAGTTCAGGCTAGAGCTGGCGGGCAATACAGGCCCAGTGGAAGAAACGATCGAAAGATGCAAGCTGGAACTGGAACAAAACATACCAAAGTTTGTACTTAAATATGAGAAAATTCACAAGTTTGCGGATGCATTTCGTGAGAATATGCAAGCTCTTCGGTTTATGGCAAACGGTTGGGCTTGAGGCATGCAGAGAAGTGCCAGTTCCTAAAGCAATCTTGTGGTGACTCTATAAAACCTACCCTTTTTTTGAGGTTCACCAAGAGCATGCAATCATATGGGTGCTTCTTGGTTCGTTTTTTGTTTTCTTGTTTCAAAGAAGCTCACCATGCTTTCCCCGCGGTTTAGCGAGCTTAGGATAAGCAAAACGTTTAAACTCTTTGATTAGGTCAAATTTGCGGGAGAAGCCCTAATTTTGTGTGTGCGTGTTTGTGCATCGCGATTTTGCACTACAGTGCTGTTCATGGAGGTGAGGGTTTTTTGATTCTAGAACCAGCAGCAGCTGGGCGCGAGAAAAGGAGGAGCAGCGCACCATTGCAGAGGGTCGTGCAGAGCTCGATCGAAGAAATTCGAAGCGGAGGGCGCAAAGCTCCACGATCAGCATTCGCATTCCGGGTAACATATTAGGGCTTTCATTGCGCGGAATGCGTCGCATGGGGAGGTTTCCGTGGGCGACGAAGTGGTGATTTGGTGGTCAGGGGATGGATCAGACATGGGGCAGGAACTACATGAGGCAGGAAGACACCAATCCGGAGGGGTGGGAGAGCAACTCAAGCGACGAAGAATCGTCGATCGGCGACTACGAGGGCAACATGATGCAAGTGAACGAGGTAGAGCTGGAGGACGATTTCTGCTGCGAGTTCAGCCGGGACGAGCTCGGCACCATCCTCGACGGATTGAACAAGTTCCCATGGACGGTGTACCCGAACCATCTCAAGACGTGCTTGGAATCGGCCTCCAAAATCGCCCATGCCGGACGGGAGGAGTTCGGCTCGGACCTCCGGCGGCTGCAGACGCTCTACCGCGAGGCCGTCCCGAGCGCGTTCGAGAAGTGCTTGGACGACAAGGCGATATGGAAGTGGAGCGACGAAATCCACACCAACATCTTCGACGCCATCTGCCGATTGATGGACCTAGTCGTGGTTAAGCTACCACAGTTACTCCTCGAGGACGCTGGTAGTACCGCCGAGGACGACATCCTACCATTGCTCAGGACGCTGGCCATCGCGTTCGACAAGCAGTGCCAGTTCCATGTCAAGCACAAGGAGCAGACCGTCGTCGGATCGTCGTCCTCGCAGTCCGCCAAGTACGCCAAGCCGATGCCGGGCACGCCGAACCGGCAAAGAAACGGCGACTGGTTCTGCGCGGTACGCAAAGGGACCGTCCGAGACGCTGATGGTTGCGAGTGTAACCGGTGCCGGCCGCCCGACGTATACTGCTGGTTATCGTATCTCCTCAACTACTTCGGACATACGGCGTATGGTAATGGTTACCAGGTACTTCACCGGGTACTCAACTACCCCCAGAAGCTACTACCCGCGGTGATGGAGGCGTTACTACTGCCCATCGCCAAGGCTACCGAGTTCATCACCGACGACGTAGCGTCCGGGTTCCAGGAACCGTGCAACCGTATACTACGGTATGTATCGGACTTGCTGGAGCGGGACGTCGATGCGCTCAGCGATAAGACTAGGGATGGATCGTTCGGGGCGCTCTCGTTGATCCTCAAGCATCTTCAGGCAGTGATTGGGCGCGGTTCTTCGGCCGAGAAGGCCGAGAGCATGGTGAGCGTGGTACAACGCAAGATGGTCGAGAGGATGCTGGCGTTCAACTCGTTCAACAAGCAGCTGAGCGCCGTGAGGGAGATCAACAAGCTTTTGGAGAACGCTAGGGCTATTGCTGTGAGGTACGTACCGTGGTTGCTTACCATGGTAACGTCCTCGTTTTGGTATTCTGCAGGGATAAGTCGCGATCCGTCAATGCGACTATACAGTGGCTTGAGAAGAACGACATTCTTCGTCATGTTCTGAGATCTCATCTACATCACAAACAGTACGTAGACCAGGTATGTATTGTGTTTGTAGTTTAGGGTTTCCGTATACGACACGCTGTGTACTTCAGGTTGAGAAAATCATGAGGTTTTTGCTCCAAGAACGACGGCTTTCGGAAGAACACCTCGATGCAATATGGGCGGCTACGGAAAAACCCGATCAATTCGAAACGGTAGTACCATGGTAGAGTTCTATACGGTTTGCTTACATTTCCGCAGGTGAAAGCCAACATTTTCGATCTCCTAGCGGACCTCGCGTGGTCGTTCTCGCCGGAGCAACTCGATAGTCTTTTCGGACGTTTTGAGCGGAGTCAGGTATGAGCTTGGGCTGTGAACTCCGACTGTTCTTACGTAGTTCGGGGGTCTACAGGGTCGGTCACCCTCCGACATCGTGAAGATCCTCTCGCTGGTGAAGAAACTTGCTCGCAGCGACACAAAGGGAGTCATGGCCAGAAGGTGCGAACCCTAGCCCTAAACCCTTGTGCCCATTTCTATTTTGTTTTTCTAGGTTGCTGGAGCTGCTGTGGAATATGATGCATTCAGGCGAGGCTCCGGCGGAAGTTCTCGACTCGGGAGCACTGACTGAGATTCTCGGTCACTATGACTCGGTGAACTGTGCTAGTAAAGATGTGGGTCAGAGAGGCTTTTACTTTCGGCTGTAAGATTAGCAGCACTTACTGTTTAGGCATCGTTTAAGCATTGTTTACGCCTGTTTATCCCTCGTCTTACTGTTTTTTTTTCGGTTTGTGTAGGAATACATTTCGAGGTGCTTCACAAATGTCGAGACTGGGACTTCCGTCATACCCTCGTTGCGACTGCTTCGTGAGATCATCATGCTTGACAATGAGAAGCCCTTCTATCAGGTTGCAGTATATGGAAATTTAGTGGTTTTTTCAGCTGATTTTTTTTTGTGGTTTTTTAGGGTGAGATTTCTCGACAAGTTCGACTGCAGAAACTCATCGCCGAGGATGGACTTCTGCTAATGGTCGTCCGTAGTCTCGAGGAGTACATGAAGCTCGCACGCTCAGCTACTTCGGTGAAACTGCTCAAGGCTGCGGCCGAGTTTCGTCATACTCATGAGCAGAACGTCAAGGAACGTCTCGACTTTCTATTGTTCGCTATTCAGGTATTTCTCATTTTATTTAGTTTCTTGATTTTAATTAATTTATTAATGTCTTTTTTTTCTGCAGTCGAGTGGTGTAACGCTGCCTTGGGACGCTACGGAGCGGCTCTGGGGCTGCCTCGTAGAAGCGCCCGTCCTCGAATCCGATAAAGAGTTTGGCTTGCAATGGCTATGCAACGCCCTGGAAAAATCTCCGTGCCTCGAGTTCGATGCCATGCTCAACATCCTCACGAAGAAACTTACGTGCATTGAGCCGCAGTCTCTCTCAGAAACTGCTTGGAGGTAAATAAACCCCTGATTTGTTCCACGAAACTCCATTCTTTCCTGGGATTTATTTCACTAAGCTACGTTTTTTCCAGGTGTTTTATGAGGTTATTCTTGTGGGTTAATCTCAACCAGAACAAACTGGTGAAAAATGGTCCAAACGAGGTGACGGTAACACAGGACCTCGACCTCACGGGGATGCCCTACATGTGGAGTGTGGCACTTTCGTCACCCGTTGATACCATTGCCGAGCAAAGCATTTATATGCTACGGGATATTCACACTTGTCTTTCGGAAAGCTTGCAAGGCAAGCTTGTCGAAATTCGCCAATCCTTTACCAACGAGTGCTTGCGCAACTTGACGGCGGCCCTCGAAACTGAGGACCACAAGCACGCCAGTGATACCACGGATAGTAACAGTATGGCCAGCTGTAGCATGGTCGATGGTAATGGTACCGGTGAGGCTACCGAAGTAGGAAGCCTCAACGAACCGGTAGATGGTAACGACTTGGAGAAACCCGCTACCATGATAACGGATAAGGGTCCGTACAAGGTTGAACGCTGCCTGCGGCTCTTGAGAGTAAGTACCTCCCGGTGTACGTCTTTGTGTGGAAAATTCATCGTTCTCTTCAGGAATACATTGTAAAGTGCGAGGGAAGATGTCCTCGAAAAATTCTAGCGCACGGTGCTTCATTTCAGGGAAGACCTATGATTTTGGGGGTACGTAGACATTTTTTGACGACTTTGAAAATGTATTGACGTTTGTGGCGTCTTTTTTTTGTGGTTTTCCCAGGTAAGTACTGCAAACAAGCAGTCAACTCGTTTTGACGTTAGAGTACATTCGAATGAGCATCTCGGCGTTCTTCGGGGAAAGGTCCGTCCGTCTTACGGTGTCCGACTTCGTGCTACGGTGTGTCCGAGTTCGTGCTGTTGATAGTCGGTTTCGTGTGTTCAGGTTGCGGAGCGGCTCGAATGCCCTGTTTCCCGTGTTCGTTTGGTGCATTTAAATAAGGAGCTCTTGCAGGATTCGCAAGTATGTTAAAAATGTGGTTTTTTAAACTTTATAAACTCTCTAATTGTGACAGGTGCTGAGGCAATTCGGGCTCCTTGATGGGCATTCCATTGCGGCGTCGATCAACGTTGCGGATAGGCAGTTGGAGGAGGAGGACGAGCAGCAGCTTCCTGGTTTTCTCACTTCACGTCATACAGAGGCCAGTGTTTTAGTAAATAATTGTATTTTTTTTACGTTTTGTTTTGCCGCAGGTTTACGATATACTGTTCAGACTGGCTGATGCAAATAGCAAGAGTGTGCGAGAGGTAAACTGCGAAATATTTAGTAATTAAAAATATTAACATACTTTGTGAAGGTGGCGAACGACCTCCTCTCCCTGCTGCCAACACATCCCGGAATTCTCAATGAGTTCCAGGTATATTTATAGTTTCATATTTTAATAAATGACATGAACTAACTAATTAATTTCAGACACTACACAAGCATCCGCCGGCGAAAGCAAAGGAGCTTCTTTCGCTACAGTTTGGAGCCCATTCCCGACTTCTTTATACGCTTCAGGTGGGTATTTCTTTCACATTCTTCCAGAGCATAGCATTCAATCTACGTTCCCAGGTCATCGATGGCTTGCTACTACCCGTGAATCGGGTTGTCACTGCTGAAACTAAACATTTCAGAGATGACTTCATTCGATTTGGAGGTTTTCAGTAAGTCTCTTTGCAGTCGGTGCTCATGTGGTTTCAATGGTTTTCTGCAGGCACTTAATGACGGTTTTTGAACCCGGGGCATTGCTGGGAGTGGATAATCAGACCAGACGAGGCTGCTATACGAGTGCGCTCCGTATACTCAAGCTCTTGGTAAGCCTACAATTTTTGTGAGTTGCAAATTTCTGGTTTAATGCCAGCTCTCGGAAGCGCAAGCAGCCGGCTCTAATGCATGGTATGTGTAGTTTAGTTGTCGAACCTCGTTTGCTGAAGTCGGTTACAGTGCCGAGGCTCCAGGAGAGAGCGGGGATGGAAGTACAATCTGCAACGAGGGCGCACCGAAGGTATCATATGGCTACATTGTATTTGTAGGGTTAGGGTTTTACGGATTAGGGTTCTTTTAGGGTTTCTTACGGTTTAGGGCTTATATGCTTATGTTTGCTTTCATCAGAAGCAAGATGATCTTGGGCCAGTGGACATGGAGAAGGTGGTGGGTTCATTGAAACGCCTTGCATGGGCTGCGGCGCTCGGTCAAATATCGATGCTAGGCAATTCAATCCCCTTGTCACAGATATTTAAGGCTAAGGTAAACTGGTTTGGCTGGTTCAGCTCAATGTGGCCTTCTTATGTTACTTGTATAGGCGTTTGCTGGCCATCGAAGTGCTTCCTTGGACCAAGATGATCGTCACCTCTGCCTTGAAGCGTTGGAGCTGCTGGTTTGCTGCTTGCGCTCGCACAGATTGTTGCTCGGGACGTTTTTCATGGCGGCTGATACCGGACGGTTCATTGTGGTAATGTTCATGCTGAATTTCTGGTCTTTTTTCTAAAACATTTCTTGTATTTCAGGATATGGTACTTCAGTCTCCAGATGAATCGGTGCGATACCAGGCAGCTTCGAAATTTCTAGAGCTCAGGTTATTACAACTCGTTTATTTGGTCGATTTTAATTACTAAAATGCATGTTTATTTCAGTAAAATGCCCAATGAAACTGGGAAAGTTCCAGCGGCCCATCGTCACATTATGGTGGCCCTCGTTGATGCTAAAGCGGAAGCCAACCAAGAACCAAAGCGCTGTTGGCATGTAAGTTGTAGCACTTAAACGTTAATTAGTGTTCATTAATCTTCTGGTAATACAGTTTATGGAGCTTTTGGGAAGACTGTTCTACAGCATTGGAGGCCCCGAGGACACCGCGCTGGGGCAGCAGCAGCTCAGTGAAGAGCTTTCTTGGCTAAAGTCTGCGCCTGACGCCGTCGATGACGACGACAGGGTAAGCAAGCCACTTTTCATTTTGTTAATTACTTGATTCTAACATAATTAAACAGCTACTCGAAGCGCACTTGTTTTTTATAAAAGTGTTGGTGGAAGTTCTCGATCGTCGTATCGTTGCGTCAAGCAAGTACACCGGCCTTGCGCAAGAGGTACTGGGTTTAGGGTTAGGGTTTAGGGCTAAACTAATGATTGATTTTCGTAGATTGTCGAGAGATTCTTGTTTCAAGAATCCGCCATGCTTTGGAAGATCGACAGAGACAACACAGACAAGGCTTTCCTCGACGACTGCAAGCTGCTGCGATCGAAATGCGGCACGAAACGTAGCCGCGAGAAAGCGTTCCAACTGTTGACATGTCTCGCGACACATTGTGTGGAGAACCTCAGGGAAATAGTGGACCTTTTAGTGAAGATCCATTTTTCCACCGACGCTCAAGAGTGGGAACACTTACCATCGTACGGCCGCAAAGCCCTAAGTGGTTACGTCGGCCTGAAGAACGCCGGAGCGACGTGCTACATGAACTCGGTGTTCCAGCAGCTCTACATGCAACCCGAGGTCCGACGGACGGTGCTCGAGTGCAAGGAGTGCGAGGAACGCGAGAAGGCAGACTCGGTGTTCTTCCAGCTTCAGGCCATGTTTGGGGCGCTCTTGGGTAGTAGTTTGGATCACTACACTCCTCAGGGTTTCTGGAATGCGTACCGTGACTACGATGGTATGCCCATCAACCTCAGGGAGCACCAGGATGCCTTCGAGTTCTTCAACCGGTTGTACGATGCCGTGGATGAAACTCTGAAGGCTACGAACCAGCAGACAACGCTCACGAGGATCTTCGGAGGCGTCTTCGTGCAACAGGTTAGTGTTATAGGTCAAGGCTGGTTCTAGGGTTTAGGGTTGGTTGAATATTTTCTCATGCTTTTGTTTCAGGTTATCAGTCGTGGCTGCACTCATCGTAGCGAGAGAGACGAGCCCTTTGCAGCAATCAGCGTCGACGTGAAGAACAAACGGGACCTGCTCGAGTCTTTGGAGTCGTTTGTTCGAGGTGATCTTCTGGAGGCCGACAATGCCTACCATTGCGAGGAGTGCGGCACTAAGGTTGATGCACTCAAACGAGTTTGCGTGAAATCGCTACCCGAGTCTTTGATCATCCACCTCAAACGCTTCGACTTCGACTATGAATCGATGCAGAGGTTGAAGCTGAAGGATAGGTTCGAGTTCCCGATGCACCTCGACATGAAGCCGTACACCGTCGAAGGTCTCGCGCTCAAGGAGAACCAGGTAACGTCCAGTCCTGGCGTCGGTAGTACTACCGAAGGCGCTACCATTGAGAACGGGAGTATGGATACGAGCACTACGAGACCGGACTCGTATTACCATTACGATCTCGTTGGGGTTGTAGTGCATTCGGGGACGGCGTTTGCTGGGCATTACTACTCGTATATCAAAGAACGGGATTGCAATCGGTGAGTCTGCATTTTCCGGGCTTTTTTGTGGACTTAAACCTGTGGTTTTTAGTTGGATTTCGTTCGATGACAAGCGTGTAGAACCATACGACTTGAATGATTTAGAGAAAGACTGTTTTGGCGGGAAGTATACGGTGGAGGTTTACGACAACTTTCTGAAGACCATGTCTCCTCAGGTACACATTGATGTGATTTTTGAAGTTATTAAAACGAGGGTTTTTTTGCAGGAGTTTGATCGGCCGAATAGCGCGTACATGCTCTTGTATGAAAGATCTTGCAATGAAGTACGTATTAATTTTGATGTGCGTTCTTAATGTTTACTTCGTTGTGGTTTTCAGGCAGCATCTTCACCAGCCGCAGTGTCTGCTAAAGGTGTGTTTGATTCAAGTTTAATTTTCCATTAACAGTTTTAACGATTTTAATTTGTTATTATTATAGAAGACGATGGAGACCAGTGCATGAGAGAAGTGTCCACTCCTCGAGGGTAAGCATCTTCATTTCCCTTCGTATATGGGCCTTGCTGACGTAAATCTACGCACCAGAATACGGCGTTTGCGTATGCCAGAATCGATTCATCGCAGCGTTTGGAAGGAGAATTTGAGGTACAATTTTCGATTTCCAATCACATCATTTAAAAAAACATCCTGCAGATTTGTCCACGAGAACCATTTGCTTGACAAGGATTACTTCAAGTTCTTGCTTAATTTGGCTGGTGCTAACTTAGACGTTATTGATGGAAGGTAAGAAACCTTTCTGACAAACCCTATACCCTAACCCTAAACCCTGGAATTTCGCAGAGTACGAAGCTGTGCCGCGGATAGCAATAACCGGGAACGGCGAGGTGAAACGAGCGGGCGAGAGTCGGGAGTTCAGGAGCTGAACCCCGGCGATTTTGCAGAGCAAAGTGTTAAGCTAGCAGTAGAGTTCTTATTTAGGGTTTACTACCGCACGCATGGGAGTTTGCGAGAGGACTTCGTGCATTGGAGGGTACTCTCATTTTTGTTTTCTCGACATTTCCCGATGTTTTTTCTGATCAAAATTCTATTTTCTATGATTTTCAGGAGACGGTCTGCAAGCTTCTCGAAAACATAATGGGTTGCCGTTGTTTTCTGATGATGATGGTGACAAGGCAGCACTGGGTGCTCGAGTTTTTAATACGATGCCCTGTTGATGAGATTCGGCAGGTTAGTCACGTTTAAGCTACCATGGTTAACCGTCGTTAACAATCGTTAACCGTTGCAGGTTTTTGCCATTTTTCTGGCTAGTGCTCTGCGTGCGGCGTTCCAGTACCTGCGAGGGAACTACTTGTACCAGGACCCTAATACGGGATTGCCAACCGATGCTCTTCACGTTGAGGGGACTATCGAAGTGTTGGTATCGCTGCTTCGGGATGCCGTATCGCCAAAATCATTCATTCAACAGGTATGTAATTTGTGGGCTTTGTGCATCCGACATCGAGGGTAGTCCTGGTTTTGGTCTTTTTTGCAGTATTTTCAAGTACTTCTTGAATACGCGAAGTATGGGCCGTATCCCCGGTTGCATCTCCTTCGGAAAAACGTTGTTACACATCTGGTATGGTTTTTGTAGTAGTTAAACCGATATATTTATACTGATGCTTGCTTTTCCAAGGTGAATTTTGCGACGAAATTCCACATCGCGAAGCAAGACGCGCTGTACCTTCACTGCATTGTCTCTCTACTTGTACGAAGCTGGGATACGTCTAGCTTATACGGTAAGTTTACGTTTTTCTAGAGTGCTAATTTTCTGGTTTAATTTCCTTAGACGAACCACAAGTCGAGGAGAAAGGCAGCGAAACCGCACTGGCAAAGCAGAAGCCGGGTAATCCTCATCAATGTGGTGCTCCTACGATGGCTGTCACGAAGGAATCTGCAGACATCATATTCAAGAATCGTGTGTACACTTCAATTTTGGTTAGTTTTTAACATATTAGCATAGCAGAGGTATTTAGTAAAATAAAACGTGTTTTTTTGTGCAGATTAAGACCTGTCCAGACCTTGACGAGGTGATTAAGCTTCTGGAGTTTTGTTGTTGGCGTCATGAGGGATACAGCGAGGTATATTTTCGTAAATTTTGATCCATCCAGATCGATCTGATTTTCATGTGTGTAGATGGTACTGCAAGACATAATGGAAACCTTGCATAGTCCTGTAAATACCGAAGCATTGAAGGCTTTAATCCAACTGGCGTTTAGGATTCTACAACTCAACGATTCTCTACGAGAGGTATGGGGTTTATGGCTTATGATGGTTCAGGTTTTTCCGGTTTAGGGTTCACGGTTTAGGGCATAGGGCTTTTGGGGTTTAGTTTCTGACCCTACTGTTTTTTTGTGATTCAGACAAGGCACGAGCTTTTGATGCTGGGCTACGACAGGTTTCCGAACACGGGAGTACTGGACCTCCTCGTGAGTAAGGTGAACGAGCAAGCTCTATAGAGGTGTGGTTGCAATGCGGATCTTCTCATTGTGTGCTGAGAGTCGTGCAGGCTTTGACGGTGAAGAGCAGGTACTTGTTGATAAAGTTGGTGGTACGCTTAGTTGGGAGCTGGCCGGCTGCGAGGCAGCATGTGCTGAGCCGGAGGAACGAGTGGAGGCGGGCTACAGAGTGGCTGCAGCAGGGACTTCTTGAGGCTCCCTCGCCTTCTTCCTCTTCAATGTGCTCCAACGATGAGCTCTCTGTGGGTGGCACTGCTCACCTTGCCAGGACCAACACTGCCGAGTGGACGCTCGCTTCTGCTCGTAACTTGATTAAGCCATCTGTAATATAAACATCAATGGTTTCATCCTGTCTATGCATTATAAATGTTCAGTCACAAAATTTAAGCCATTTTCGTTTTATTTTATTCTACCATAAGCTTATAAAACAAAAAACTGTATTTAATGAACAGTTATAAATTGTGTTATGATTGAGGAACTTGCGGGAGCCGCTCACTTGCAGCGCGTAGCACGGGAATACCTAGCGCGCCAAAACAGTATGGCATTCAAAGTAATGCACCAGCGGCACTTGCTGACATGTAAATCGCTGGTTGGCTGGTGGCTTAAGTGCCGCGGCCAAGTGCCTTTAGTGGAACACCGACCTTAGTACATGTATCTTTAATCACTATGGCAGATATTCCCATCATTGGAAGGTTGTAAGGTTGCAACCAACAACAAGATGCTTTTCAATGATGGGAATAGCTGTATGTGGTTGCTTGAGAATGTAGAAGGAAACCTTACTATTTATTGTATGGGACTTCCAATGGTTCCACACTAGTAGATTACCTTGATCGGTTGTAGGTTGTAAGGTGCCAAAGCCACCTTGATGGGTTGTAGATTGTAAGATGCCAAAAACCCACCTTGATGGGTTAGATTGTAAGGTTGTAAGGTGTCAGTACAAGTCTTCTTTCATCCTTGCGGTTACATAGGCTTATTTTGGAAGTCTAAATTTGCTAAATGTGTGGCTGTTGTAAGGCACATAGTGCTGGCTGGTGTCATAGTGGCTGGTGTTGTATGGTGGCCGGTGGTGGTAATATGTATGATAATACAGTATTTTTTAAATTATTTTATAGATTGCGGGTAATTCACTGCTGGCACACCAGATGATTGTTTTTAACGTCGTAATAATAATACGTTAAAGTAACCAGGATGAATATTTAATAAAATATTATTAATTGGCTTGATATACTGACATTATCATGTTAACTTATGTAACTTTGTCGGGTGGTTAGAAACATGAATTTTTGTCATTTAAATAGCTTAGTGCCATTTCATCCACAGTTTGGTGTAGTTTGAAGTCATCCCTTCCATCGGTACGGCGAGATTTCTGCAGCAGCTCAAGTAGATTGCTATAAAATTTTGAGGAGGCCAATTTATCCCTACAGGCGACCAATGAATCAAATAGCTGTTGTTCCTCCAAAACGTCAGTATAAACGTCACCGGGAACATAATTAGGAATACCATTCACATGCTTGCTGGGAAAACTCGGAATAGTGAGGTTAAAACTGAATCCAGTGTTTATGATAGGAACAATAACCTCAAACTTCCAATTGAATTTATCTCCACAACTTTTGCATACGATTTTGCACGACATCGTTGTCTTGCTTGTTTTGTTGCTCTATGCTAACTCTAGCAACACATTCACATTTTATATTCATTCATTTATGGTTTTGTGTCCAGTTAAATTAAATTTATCAAAATGGCCAACACAGTTAAACCATGTCATATTATAAAGAAACAAAACACAAAAGCTCTACTAAAGGAAAGTTAAATTAAATTTATCAACTACCATTCTAAAATACAGTTAAACCATCTCATATTATAAAGAAACAAAACACAAAAGCTCTGCTAAAGGAAAGATGAACAGGTTTATGACATATACATACATATCCACTCATTTATTGATCGTTATTAATATTTATTAACGTTTAAATGTACACAATGTCAAGTAAAGAACACTAAGAAGGTGAGCATAAGAAGCAATACAAGGAGCGAAATGATCAAACAAATGCGACCTTTGGCACCGGCTTTCTTCAGGACGTGAGCAACTCGCTTCTGCAAACAAAAGAAGCGACGAGTGATCTCCAATTATCCACAAAAAACAGGCCACACCTGAACAAAGTCCAATCTGTTCCCAGTTGCATCCATATCCGCATCGAGATCGCTAAGAATTTTCTCCTGGAAATCCCAACTTTGAGCTCCAAAATACACAAAAACAGGCCGTTTTATCGCTAACCTGATTCCTGAGCTCGTCGTGAATGTCAATACCAACATGGCCAATTCTTGCAACACTTCTGCTGAGCTCCTCGAGATGTTCATCCTGTTCTCTGCATGAAAGCAAAGATTAAACCCGCAGAAATCCAGAAAAAATACCTCATAATCAAAGCTTGTCTTTCGGATTCAGACACGAGGAGGTCATCGTTGGCTTCCATGACACCTCTGCTCGGCTTCGGGCCGGGACGATCGTCCACTCGCATGAGCTCACGACGAACGGCGTTGAAGTTGTTGCTTCCGGGTTTTCTACCATCTTGCAAGAACCTCCGCAAAGAATCCAGCTGAGAAACAAAATACGTATGATCTCACGAGTTCCAAGGTATAACCATACCTTGTCATGTCTGGAGTTGGACCATTGCCTCCGCCTCTCGATCTCAGTCGTTTGAAGGCCAAATCTGGCGGGATCACGCTCGGCTACGGTGATGGCCTTGTCCAATTCGTGAATCTTGCAACACAGCAGCTGGTAAGGAGATCTACTCTGAGAATATACGTATACCTGCCATTCGATGCCTTCAATTGTGGTGAGAAGTTCCTTGTTGAGTGCATTACGCTCTTCAGCGCCGGTGCTCCCGTGCTCCCAAATTCCGAACTTGCCTTCTAGTTTTTCGACCTAAATATTGCGAAGGTGCTCAATGGTGACCGCAGCGTTAAATCACGTACCGAATCATCGATCTCCTCCTTGACAAGGTAGAACGGATCAGCCGCAGACATCGCCTGCGCCTAAACCCTGAAAACTAGGAATATCCCTATATATATTTTTATTTACTTATTTAGTTTTTGAAACATTCAGTTGCAAATGCAGATGAATTACATTACTAACCCTGAAAGATAAATCCCAGTTCAAAAACTCCAAACCTGAATGAAAACATTAAACAGAACGCAATTGTTGATAATCGCACAAAAACGTGAAGAATGATACGTGGCTATCCGAAGCTTTACGATGTAAGATAATTGTGGCGGTATTGATTTACATGTGTTCAATTCAATGAAAATTACTCTTGAACAGGATGGAAACTTACTAGATACACTCTTACACCAGGTGCAGCTCTGGACCTCAAGATACACAAGAGGCAGCAACTCCTGATGTCTCACGACCGTCTCACGAGTCGAGGTTAAGAAGCATTAGTTAAAGAAAACCAACATTGAAATTGCTTAAATTAAAATGTTCTTCTAAATTCTATTCATTATCATTGCTCTGCCCTTTATTTAGTCATCTATGTTGAACAGATCAGTGAACGGATCATCCTCCTCCTCTACTCCTCCTTTTAATCCTGCTTCGAGAAGGTCAGCAAACCCTTCAGCATCTAAATCTTCCTCTTTCCTCTCACTCTTTTCTTCTAACTTTCTTTTCTTTATTTTTGAAGTAGTCTGTTTCTTCCTGGCACTGCTTGTGTCCTTAGCTGGGTTCTGGGGTGGTTTTTGGGGTTGTTTATTATATGTCCACTTCTTATTGCAGTCCTTACATAAATAGCGTGCCCACTTAACACGACCATGCTGAAAGTCGGAAAACCTTGTATTGTAGGATTCACATCTGGGGCATTGAAGTTCACCCGCCTGTGGCAGTTGATGTCTGGCCTCCCATAGCTTGGCCTGCACCTCCGGAGTTTGCTTGCTCCTTGCGCTTATGACGCCCTTTGGTATGGTGGTGCTTTTGACTTTGGTCAGTGTTTTGGGTTTAGCAGAGTTTTCTTCCGACTTCTCCTCTTCCATCTCTTTCATCTCCCTTGCCTCCTCCACTTCCGGCATCCCCTCCTCTTTTACATCCTCTTCATCCCTGTTAGACGGAACAGGACTTGGAACGGGATTTTTGTACCACCAGGACTTATCGTCATGTTCGCAACTCTTATCTTTCGCTGCTGGTTGCGACACCCAGTCAGGCTGCAACCAGGGCGGCAGGAAATAACCGGACGGTAAAGACATAGCGCCTTTAACTTTTAACCTGAATTCGGACTAGGTTTGCTTTTATACATACAATCGTGGCAGGGTTAAAGTTGGTTGGTTAAAGCACTCTCAATATGGCGGTTGTTTCAGGTTGTTTCAAATTGGTATAAATTTTGTAGTATTTTGGGCTTCCTTGTTGCTGTGACTACGTTACTAGCAATACTCTACTGCTATTCTCCTTCCTGGTTGATTTTTACAAATGGAAAGGAACAACACCA
>LDJE01101085.1:0-10872 GCA_001021135.1 Selaginella kraussiana
GAGCAAACTTGATCCAGTCAAGCGGGATCTCAAGTTTCAACCCATTGCATCCAATTCGACGGAATTCTATCCACATCCTCTTTGTTGCGTTTTTTGCAAGAGGGCCGCCTCCCACTTGCCCCCAGCGTTCACCGTGACATGGTCCCCCAGGTGATATTCTACACAAGTGGTGGGGAAACAGCTCCTTGACTATAATTCGAGGTTGAGCGTTCTGTGTAATGTTAAATGTAGACTCCATTGTTTTTCCGCTATGCTTGAACACCAGGGTATCTCCCTCCCTTCAGAATATGGCGAAATAATTGATAATTGACTTATCAACTAGTTGATAAACCATGTTCAGACATGATTGATGTAATTATCATATTTCTGGAAATGCTCCTTTATGTACAGGCTACTTGACTTTGGACATGCAGATGCTAAAGTTCCTACCAAATGTTTGTGACCAATGTGATTTCGTTCGAAAACGTCTTCCAGATTGATTACTCTTTGGAACGTATACAAGCTGTACATCACCAAAACATTTGGATTATTGTGCTTTTCTTCCATTCTTTAATCCTTCTTCACCTGTGTTTCAGGGGCGGAAGCCACCGGATGGAACCGGTAGCGCTCTACTCAGCCCCCGTGCTCGCTCAACCAAAGTCACCACAAAGAAAGACTCGCAAGGTGGTATCGTTTTTTATATCGTTGCTTCAGCAACTGCTTTGGACGTCGAAGACATCTCATGTTTCAGTGGAGTGTGATTTTTTTATTGTTTACAAGGGGTAAATTTGGAACCTTCATGCTTGATATGAATCATTGCTTTGAGTGCGTAATAAAATTTCACTTAAATAAAATCCTGTGAGTTTTATTGGCAAAAGGTGAACACGGACATTTAGAAATACTGTGCCAACAACATCCAAGAACCACAAGATTTATTTGAGCTTGCAAAGGCCTAGTTGCTTGCTCACTTCTCCACCTTGCGGTAATTCTGCCTGCTGATGGGGTTCATCACCACTGGATTTTCGGACGCCTCCCTGGGCCATCCCTCGTCAAACAGCCTGTTCGTCTCAGCATACCACGCAGGATCGCTATACGTCTTGGCCACAGTGCCTAACAATGCAATATGATGAAATAAACCCAAATTTGCTTTTCCAAATGCCTACCTCCAAAAATGTGGCGATTGTTCACAAGATCGTAGAAGACGTAGGCGAGGCCAAATGACGCAATTACGCCCACGCCCGCTTGCCAAGGGAAGAAGCCACGGAGAAAGAGGTTCGCGCGGCTGCTATTCTCGACGCCCATCGCTCCGCAAGCTCAAACAAATAAGAGCCCTAATGCGGAGCCCTAATGCGGAGCCCTATTTTTCACTTATCCGAAATAAGCATATTCACATGAATATTCTTTGGATATATTTCGACCCCGCGAAAAATGCTTTGAACTTTGCGTGGTAGTTATTCATAGGGTTTTGGGCGGGGGCTGCGCTCGAGCTGTGCGTTCCTGGTCTCTCCCAGAAAAAGACCTGGAAAAATGCAAGCTTTTATACAGGTCATGTCCCGAAAGGCCTGTAGGTTCCGCTTTCCAGTTGCTACATTATGAGACGGCGTCCGTCTGAATCGAGCGACAGAAGGCGAGTGAGTTTTGCATCCTCAGAAGAAGTTCACGAGTTTGATAGTGGCGGCGCCAACTCAGGGTCCGTGCTTATACCACCCCCGGTATGGTTTTCCAGTTTCTTTGTGCCTGAAGATGACGAGAAAGAGTCTACTAGCGCGGTATCTAGTGAGGCTAGCACAGTGGCATCCGGTTCAACGGGTACTCCAGCCCCAGCTCTTCCTCGAAGGAGAAGCAGTGATAGTAAATTCGTTCCCTTGGCAGTGCAGGCGTTTGAAGCATTACAGGATGAACGAGATCAGATTAAGGAAGGAAAAAAGTCGGACGTGCAAGAAGAGTGGTCAGAGCTATCCACTGAAGCTCGAAAGAAGCTGCAGAATTCGAAGAAAAAGGGGAAGAAATCAATGCAGGAAACCCGGTCAATGTCCATGTCCAGGCTTTCTCCCTTACCAGATCATGCATCTTCTTCGACTTCTAGTACTACGCGAAAGAGGAAGGTTAAGAAGAAGAAGAAAAAGGCCAAGAAGAAACGGAAGGATGTGGAGGGAGAAAATGTGGGGGTAAGGAAGAAGTCCAAGAAGAGAAGGAAGAAAGCGGAGGATCCGTATGTGAACGTACTAGCATTTCTGAGGGGCTCTGTGAAGCGGAAAAGCAGCCTCAGATTACAGACGGCTCTCAGAAAGATGATGAGCAAAGTCGCTAAGAAGTTTAAGGTGAGGGAGGAAATGAAGGACGGGCACGTTGATATAACGGAAGTGAAGAAAGAAAAGGCCCCGAGGAGGCGGAAAAAGAAGAAGCTTTACCGGGTTAACAAAATCCGCGGGCAACCGGTTGGACTTCGATCCTTAATGAAGCAGTGGAAATGGGCCTTCATCTTCTCTTAACTTGTGGTAAGTTTGTAGTTGGTGGTGACACCATTAACTCTGCATTGAGGGTTTGGTTGCAGGGGCATAGATTTCCACCCACTCGTTTTTTGTTGCAATGGTTAATCAGGCAGTCGTACCTATAAAGGCAAGGATTGGCAGATTTTGATTCTTAGCGTTTTACATATTTTCTCTTGCTCCTTCAGAATGTGAGGCAATATTGAAAACTGCCAAACAGTGGAACAGGCTGCACCATGAGGGGGGCCTTCAATGTCTGGTGGGATTCTTCGACACAGGTAGGTTAATTATTCTTCGAGCTTTCTTACAACTCGTTTAAACAGACTGAAGTAAGCTGGAAGGAACTGGCTTGTGTCGAAAACAAGCGATGGTTGAGGTTTGCTTCACGCAAAGAGGTACTCTGATTTCTGAAGCATCTATCAAGGACATGACTAGCAGAAAATACAGGTCACTCAATCACAAGGACAATCGACAAGGATAAAAGCATGCATGAACTTAAGGCTACAAGACATATACAAGGCCAATATTCAAGGCAAAATGTCCTTCTCAATAGCATGTCCCGACGGGCGGACATTATCAGCAGTGCTTTTTAACGGCGCTCTTTCCTCATTCTTCTTGCTTTACGGCTACGTCTATTGGTGGCAAGCACATTGCAAGCAACAACATGAAGCGCAATACCTCCCACTTGAGCGACAAGCAGAGTGCTCATCTGGATTCCATGAGCTTTCTCCACTTGGGAGGCTCCGACGTACAAGGGCGACGAATTCTCTGCATCCTTGGCAAGCTTGTACCTACAGGTTGGGAAGAATCGTCGTGTGGTGTTTGTTTGAATTGTTTGTTCTTCACTTGTTCGTCTCATGCATCCATCGTCTCGTAATTGTGAAATGTCCGTCCCTTTCTCGTACATTGAAGCCGTCCATGGAATCGTTGAAATTCTTCATCATTTCACGTTGGTTCGAAATTTGAACGTTGAAATTCTTCATCATTCCGCATGTCACTGCCTTGCATGATGTCGGAGCTCTCCATGAATGAACATTTCACGTTGAGGCCATAATGCAGGGAGCCATCACCTCGAGAAGCTGAGTGAGTACACTACCTCAAAGTTGTCCAAAGAGCCTTCCTTCAAAGGAAAGCATTGTACCGTCGTTTACTTCAACTCGGGAGTTGTTAAGGACGATCTGACCCTCTTCCTCTGGACGCTCAAATGGACACTCCAAGGGATTCAAGAAGCGGGGCTTCAAATTGGAACCATGTACGTCGTGCACCCAAGCATGCCCACCAGAATTTGTTGCTTCCCATGGTACGCATTCCCCATTTTCCCGCATTCCCCGATCCCGTGACATAAATATTGAGCATTTCCCAGGATCAAATGCCTGAGCAGGCTCGAATATCTGTGGGACGTCCTCCAAGTCGAGCAGATCCAAATACCACTTTACGTGCGCAAGCATGACGATCGTCTGGAGCACTGCCCGATCGGGCTGGAAGTTCACAATAATCCACTCCCGGACATCGCCCACACCATCCTCTGATAAGAGATTCCTGGGAAAACTGTAACAAAAACGCCAGAATGGTCCAGAAAGGAAGCCTCTGAAAGCGATCGATCAATCGAACTCTTGTAGATAGTTGTCGTAGTTGTTGGGCTTCCAATGGAACATAAGTTACCACGCTGGTTTGTTGTGTGACGAGAGTTACATCTGACTGGCGATGTTATTAAAAAATCTGCATCCAATATACGAAATATAAATGCATTGCAACAAATAATATTTAAAGGACCACTCTCTATTCTACCTGTCGCTGTTGGTTAGTCTCTCCCTGGCGGGCTATGAAGAGAGTTGCCGTTCTCAAGATGGCGCGCGTACGAGAAGGCACTCACCTCCAATGCCGGAGGAGGCTTCCGGGGCCGGTCGAACTTGGGCGAAACATTCCCCTTCAACTCGGGCTTCATCCCGGGCCTCACCTCGGCCTTGATCTCGGACTTGATCTCGGGCTTCATCTCGGCTGGCTCTGATCGGAGAAAATCACCACCCGAGAGTCGTAGATCGGGTGGCACGCCTGAGATGGAGGCTCTCCGCTTCAGAGGCGTCGGGCAGACTTGAAGCACGACGTCCGCCGGGTTGGCCGTCCGGCACATCTCGTCCATGTGAAGGACGTCGTCGATCCGCGACACGATGCTGAAAGCCAAGCACTCGAGGACTCGCGAGTAACTTTCAAGGATTGACTGGCCAACGTCCTGCAAGTAAATGGTAACATCCCCGAGCGTTAGCGTTTGACTAATGTCGAAAAAGTACGTATAAAATATACACCTTGTTGTACTGGATCTTGTGAATATCCAGCAGGGTTTGCGAAAGTCCGGGGAATTTTTGCTTGAGGCAAAGGAGTAGACTTTGCGCCCTGCCGATGAGGACTTCACGTCGGTCGCCATCGCCGACCAAATCTTTCACGAGACCACTCCATGACTTGGACGACGCTGCCTTGGCGTCCTTCGAGGAGGAATGGCCACCACCACCCTGAAGGTTCATTTTCCGCTGCCAAGCATGAATCGCCG
The DNA here is from genome assembly GCA_001021135.1 of Selaginella kraussiana. Classification (NCBI taxonomy): domain Eukaryota; kingdom Viridiplantae; phylum Streptophyta; class Lycopodiopsida; order Selaginellales; family Selaginellaceae; genus Selaginella; species Selaginella kraussiana. Next base: position 5,014 of record LDJE01101085.1, read on the forward strand.
CCTCCAATCGGTTGGCGATTTCCAACGCACTATGCTCCGACGAAAGGTCCACCGCTGCGAGGAACGCCTCTGGGGAAAAGTGCTCGAAAGCTAAGCAGCGGTAGAAGCCTTCCCCCAAACTGGACCTTCCATTCTGTGCAAAACATCCATTTTTAAGCCGTAACCACACACTCGTATATACTGTCAACGTATATACGAAAGCGAAAGACCGCACGTACCTTGGGCAGCGCCTCCCAGTAGACCTCCGGGACGTCCATTTCCGATAGGACCTGTGCATTGATCGCCATTGCCGCCTTCAGGATCTGGTTGACGCTCTCCTTCTGGTGCAAAAGGCATTTCTTGGAATCCAATGAGATCCCCTTTGGGGGAACCCTTGGCGTAGGCAGCCACCATTTCTCTTCTTGCCGGGGAAGGGAGTTCCTCGGCGTGCCGGCGGCGCCGGACTCGGCGACAGCCAGGCCCTGGTCGACGTACCAGAACTCCGTCTTGGTGAAACCATCAAGACAATCCTGTGGTGACGTGGCTAACCATGGTAAGCCTCGGTGGTTAACCGTCCTAAGCTTACCAGTAGCATCATGTCCAGCTTCCGTAGTGCCGGGAGGTTGATGTGTAGATCCGCCCGGGGGTTGCTAACCATAACCTAAAAACCCTCGAACAACCTCAAAAAAATGGCATTTTTTCAATGAAATGCCAACCTCAATGCTGCTACCGTCGGGGAAGGACTGCCATGTAGGGACGAGCTCTACGATGTGGTCGGTGACAGAGAGGAGCCATTCCATTTCGCGCCTCCACATGTTTTTCTTCTCCGGGGATAAAGGCTCCAGCCTCCAAAGCTCCCCGAAAATGGAGGCTGCAAAAACGTCCAGAAAATTGTGTTGGCAAAAAGGCGTAAACAAACATTCTGTTGGTACCTGATAGGTTGGTGATCGCATTGGAAATGGCCAGGGCTGTAGATACACCACGGCTGCCCCCAGACATGTCCTCGCCCAGCAACAGCCTCGCAAATCGTTCCTTCATCATCTCCACCTCTGGAATTTCATCGTGTAAAGCGCTTGCTTGTACTATGATCTAAAAAATGCGAGAAAATGCACCCTCTAAGAAATGCCGGAAATAAAATGCAGGTGGATCAAAATGCTGGAAATTAGTAACAAATAGCTACAAATGTAGGAAATTTCCAAAAAATAGCAGGAAAATGCCGTAAACAATATCTCAATGACGAAAATGAGCAAAAATAACACTACACGAAATGCCGTCGAATAATTGCGGCATTTACAAGAAATATTAATCGAAATGGGAAATACTAAGCTGAAATGCATTAAATGCGGCCGAAAAATGCAAAGAGCCCGAGCAAAATGCCCAGAAATTCAGAAACATCGCCTCGGGAACAGAAAATGGACGAAAATGCGGGCCGCAAGAAGTGAGAGAGAACAAGAGCAAGAAATGCAGGTCACCTGAAGAATCCGTCTCCCGTTTCTCCCGCTTTTCTTCCCAAATCGCCTTGGATGGGGCCGCAGATGGTGTTTTCTCGTTCTTGAGCGGCCATCCCAGCGGCGAAATCCTGCTATTGGATGAAGCGCTGCGGTGATCTTCGGATGAATTCCACTCCCTGGGGCTGCTGAAGCTCGAATCGGCATCGAAACTAGAAAAATCGAAGCTTGCACTTGAGCTCGTGGTGCCGTCCAAGCTCGGGTACTCGAGTCGGTCGTCTCGGAGTGCATCTCTGGCATTGGAATGCGGAGGATTTCTCATCTCTGCAGCCCAAGAACCATCGATCAAGAACGCCTCTTTCGCGATTGATCTGAGAAAAACGTACCTGGATCTTTCGATTTGGAGCTCTCCGAAGCGGCGGCTGCCCCTGACGCATAGACGCTCTCGATGATACTTCCGAGCCTCGCCATTTCTTCATCCGAGCGCCGCCATCAAGAAAACCGAATTTCGGGGTAAAAATCTGACCGATCGACGAACTGTCCCTGCCAGCGACAATCGATCGCTTAATGAGTAAATACGAGCACTCGTGAGAAAATGTTCAAGAACAATCCCATGACGGCACGAAGAACCCTAGACGAACAATGAAAAAGAAACTTGGAAAAGCGAGGGTGTACCATGGCTCCAGACTTGTTCCAGATGCACGTCAGCCACTGACACACTGCCACGCGTCCTTAACGAAATTGATTGCGGGCTTAAAAAGCTAGTTTATTGGCTTTTACGTGGTTTAGCGAGCACGCAGAAAATGTATCATGACGCGTCGTGGCAAATCTTTTAAGCCTGGAAAATGTATTTTATTTAAATGAGTTTCCAGCGATTTGACCCTCGTAGCACGTCTTTCGCACCTTCCTGCACGCTTGCGCCAGTATTTACCGCGTGGTTAAAAACCGTACAACCGTCCTTCTGTCTTGTCATAAATTTTTTGGTAATGATCCTAGGACCTTTAAGATAATAAATAAATTAAATATTGATTGTATACTGATTTATGTTTTATTTTGTTGATATTGGGAGATGGTGTAATTACATGAAACTGATCCTTTTGCTTGTTCTATAAATTTGGTCACCACTTCTCGTGTTGAATGATAGAGCCAGTGAGTAATATATGGTGAAATATTAGGCTGTTATTTAGATTATATTTACGAAATAAACCGGTAGACATGCATTCTGAATGTGACACTTGTGTAGTGTTTTGTAGTATGAGAAATCCAAGTATCCTTATGGAGAATTTGGTAGGAAATGAACGAAATCACTTGAATGTATTTTTCATGGTAGATTTATATGCAAAGTATAAGAAGGTGAAAGCACTGAAGAACAAGAATCCATAGAGGTTTACCATCTACCTAAGTGGTATACAAAGCTTCCTGTGGTAACGCAACGTGATGTAGATTCCATCACTTCAATAACGGTGCAACAAAATCAATAACTCAACCATGAACAAGTCCTTAACTTCACATATGAATATTTCTAGCAGCATGTTAGAAACAACATTGCAAGAACTCTCAACAACAATCACCATGTTGCATCATTCATGCATGAGCTAATACAAAAAATCAAATCCCAATTTTTTATTTATTCCATATTCCCATTAATACAAATGTGTGTTAAGCCCACCGAAGGTGGGCATGCTTACTAGTGAATCTACTAAATACTTGAACGCAAGGTATAAGCTGTTTATTTTTTCACGTCTATAGTGATTAATCCGGCGGAGCATATTTAAAAGGTAAGGATGGTACATTTTTTGTTTGCTCACCGGAAGTGGATGCTTGAGGAAAAAATAAATAACAGATGCAATGTATTCAAGCTACTTGTTATTTTGAATTGATCTTGTTAGATCTCTGGCCAGTTCATTTCCGAGGTCACTCCATGAAAGCCCTTTCTATAGAATTTGTTTCATTATCGAAGGTAATCATAGATGGCACAAGTTCACTGGATATCCACTCCTCAATAAGTGTTAAAACGCTTCGCAAACTCTCGTTGTTATTTTGTATTAGTGATGTCCAGTCAAGATCATGCATCATCGCCATTTTAATTCTCTCAACAATAATGGATCCTTGAGATTGACGGGGAAGATTAGTTAGTGGCCTTTTGTAAACATCACATATGTTATCAGGGAGCTTAGTAGACAATTGTATTGCACATTTCATGTGAATAGTTCCCATATCTCCTACGCATCCACACAATTCAAGTACATACTTGTGTTTGTATTAGGTTCTCAGCATATACGGCAAACTGGTAAACAACAAAATCCCTCAAGGCTTATAAATTACCGCTTTCCATGGGTTGAACAGGTGATGGACTCGAGTTCACGATGGGAGGTGAGAATTCGAATTCGAATTTCTGCATCGTCGAACTCTCATTCGAATTCGAATTCGAATTTCTGCATCGTCGTCTTCCGGTCGAAAAGTTAGAAGTGCAGCTGTTGGATCTTCATTCATGCATCAACAAACACTCAAATGATGCTGTTGTTGGCGGCTCTACACCAGCTTCTGCACTGCTCCCATGAACAGCGAGGTTCAGGGTATAGGACAACGAACTAAGCAACGCATTAGGTGTTAAGGTACATGATTTTATATGATTTGTATAGTATGTGTTTCTGCATTATAGGCTAATCCTGGTGAGTGTTTTATTGAAAAAACATTGCCACACTCCTTGAGGTGGCCACTCCTTAAGGTGACACGCTCTATATCGCACTCCTCGAGGTGCCCACTCTGTCGTGCCTGAGAAACAGGACCTGCTATAAGCTTTGCACTCATACGTTTGGATGCTCAGCTTTCTTGCTTGCATATGAAGCCATCGTTTGAGGCAGCATTCCGTGTTTTGTTCATACTAATCTTTTGCGGCCCCGGACATCTTTATGTATGCAGCTGGCCAAGTTCTTTTGGCAACCAGCCCTCCATGAGCTTGGATACAAGGACGAGTTCCCCGTTCCAATGCAGTTTTTGCAAGTACTCCTCTTCTCGGCCTCGCAAAGCCGCATACACCCGCTTCATGAGTTTCTCATCGACCATGAGAGCACCGTGATCATACAGTGGGAGGTTGGTGAGCAACCCACGTTCATGCTACCATCATTTACGGAGAACCTCAGTCTCAATGATTGGATTCAACTCTACGAGATTGCGACGAATGGCGAAGACCTCCGCAACACTCTCACGGTTCTCGTGCATGAGGCAGAGGAAAGCACCCAGGTTCGTGATGCCGGGGTGCTTGCTTCTCTCGAATGGCTCAATGAATCTAAGGAGCATTATGCCGGAGCCTGTTGTCCATGCTCCGAAAGAAGATGATGGTCGTTCTCACCAGAAATCTAAACTATGGAGCTAGCAAGCGGACCCTCCGGCCGGATTTGCTGGAACCCGACATTGCAAAAGTCTCTGCCTCTTTCAAGGAAGAGGAGACCATCGCAATGCTATTCGCCAAGTATCCGCACCCTCTCATCCCATCGTTCCTCGTGGACACTGAGGCCGCTAGAAAGGACTTCAGGATGTGGAAACTGTTTAACCTCAAAATCACCGCTCCTATCGTGATTGACTCTTGGATCACACTCGGGGATCTCGAGTCTATCCAAACCAGAGAGGCAATCAAGAAAGAGGCCAGCAAGGCAGCTCACAACCACGTGCACTGTCATATGCCCATTGTAGGCATGAAAACCATACTGGTTTTTCAGACCCGACACGTGAAACCAGCCACCAATTGCCGTGTCCGGGTCATGGTTGACACTTAGAAAGAGAAAGTATGGATCAAGCGTGAAGCCTCGATGTATGATCGCAAGAAATACGACTACAAAAGGCCCTACTTGCACTGTCTTTGCGAGGTTAACCATGACAAAGACGAGGGATAGAAAGATACCCAGCATGGTATCACTTGGTTTGACCATGTGGTCATGCACATGGGGAACCATCTTGAGGTGTATTTTCCCGACAAGACGTTTCCAGAGCAGTGCCAACTCTTTCTCACATGGTTGCACACTCTAGTGCAAACCGCGATTGACGCCCAAGTAAAGTTCCTTGCTGTCTGAGAGCTCATCATGAAGGGTTTCTTGAACTGGGCCGACGATTGAGGAAATTGACCCTTGCTTTGCATTGGGGAGAGTTCGGAGCAGAAGGCCTTGGAAAATATCATCATCCCCATTTGTGACGGAGAGCCCTATCATAACAGGGACGGTGGGTACCGCGTCGGTGGTCAGAAGTATCTCACCCCCAACAAGAGCTCCGCCTCGAGCAGAAGCAAGGCCAGGAATTCACCAAAAGAAGTGCGAGTTCCGAAGGGCATGCCTCTTGGGCTTCGCAAGCTCAGGCCACTCCAAGTAAGGGGGGCACTCGGGGAGTTGGCTCTCTATAGAATGACCAATATATATGCGGTCCGGAGTATGTATCTGAA
>LDJE01101088.1:0-20305 GCA_001021135.1 Selaginella kraussiana
GACCACATCTTTAGATGATTCTGTTTATAATAATGTTAATAAGATAAAATAATTTTATTTTGTGAAAATAATTGAGAGCTAAACCGTTTAAAGACATCTAAAGTGTTCTTATTAAGAATTTAACATGATGAGGATGGATGGATGCTATTACCGTCCAGGGATAGATCCATACTGGAGTAATACAGCATATTGCAGTAATAGCAAATAATTCCAGCAATTTTATTTTCTTTAAAATTTTCATGCTTTAGCTTCAGCATCAACATGTGCCGTGACAACGGCAGCAGCGTAGCTTACACTGCTGTCACGGGTGCTCCTGCACTGGCTCGATTGTTCGTAGTTCAAGAACTGAAGATGCATCTTCGTGCGACAATTGCACAGCATCTGCAAGCAGCAAAACGAACCATTTCTCTCAGAAAATGGAGGAAAATCATCTCACCTGAAGCAGCACTCCAATGGGATGACGACCACAAATGGTGTTCTCGTACTCAGCCAAATAATCCTTGAACGCTTCGGGGTTGACGGACTCGATGATGTCCATGCCATTCCTATCCAAAGCTTCGATCGATTTATAAATGGGACCACACTCCTTGTCGTAATGAGTATAGTTGAATCTACAATACATGGTACAACATAAAAATTATAAAACATATCATACTATACAAACCTGGTGCCCCAGTGACAGAAATCTGATGACACTGAGAAAAAATTGGTGGGATCATCCAGATACTTGGCCAGCAATCGCCCGTACGTGGCCTCGCTCTCGGAAGACAATGCCCCTACAAGAATGGGCACAATCTTCACTGGACGTCTTCAAAGAACTCCCGAAAATCAGTGAGAAAACTCGAAGATCGATTGCTTACCCGTCAAAAACCTTCGCAAGGTACGGTAGATGCATCTCCATGCTATGCTCAGCTTCGTCCACGCTCAGGCTCATGTTCTCGAAACGTCCAGTTTCCTTGAGTTCTCTGTACACTAACGTCACGGGTTTAGTTAAAGGGTTTAGATTAGGGCAAAAAGAAATTAGGTCATAATTAGGGCAATGCAGGTTTAAGGAAGTTTAGGGTTAGTTATTTAGGTTAAAGGGGCTTACCATCGAGATCAATGGGAAGATCACCTAGCGGGGTCTTGTACGTGGTTGTCCTTGAAAGGGCGCACTTTCGGGTGTAGTGATGGTGAGACGGCCCAAGGATGAACACTCTAGAACTGAAGGAAGCCAGTCAGTGGTAATGTTAGCATACGAAGAGACTTACATCTTCTGAGGATCGATGTTCGCGAATGCAAACGCTGCACAGCGTCCCGAGTAGCGGTAGCCTGCATGCCTGAATACATCCCAAATATTAAATGAATTTTAACCTCTGAAATATAAATTATTTACTTACGGGGCGATCACTGCGCGAGCATCTGGATGGTGCTGAAGCCCCGAACCTCTGAGCCATTCTTCGATCTCGCTCCGGAGTTCAGCAGCTGCAGGGAAAACAAAGAATCGGGGAATGTGTCACATGAAACAGTAGATGAGCGTACCATCGTCAGTGTACCACGACCCAGCGTGCGTTGCCTGCCTCGCCATGGTCGATTCGCTGCACCTGAAGAGCGACAGCGCAGCTTCTAGCATGCACAAAATACACTTGGACCCTTTTAGGGTTCTTGGGGAATTGTTGTCATTGATTCACTCTTTTAGGGCTGTTAAAGGGCCAAGCTTTATGTGTCACAAGTTGTATTAAATATGAATTATCTCATATTTAACACAATTTGTGCCACTTCTACAACTATACAACATGCACCTCTCACACAAAATATGGTATATGACCCCTAAACTTCGGCAACAACCACATTGTCTTCAACGTGATATAACGGATCAAATTTTTGCATAAGTTATCTGGAAGTCGAGCTGCTCGTTGTGCACTCGCATACACATCACAGACGTGCGGTTCGTTCAATAGGGTTTTGTACTTGAACTTGAGGGCATTTGACATGTTGTAGTATCCGTTTCTTTTTGTTTTTTTGTTTTCTCCATTAGCTACTGCTTTTTTCTCACTCAATTTTTCATCATCAAAAGTTTTTTAACCACTTTTTCTCATGTGTTTCAAAGAAATCAACACAACACCCCTCACATTCTTCATCAATTTCCACAACACTTTATTACCAACCCTGACAATAGAGTCAATGAAAATGTGATAACTCCTCAAAGTATAGTAAACTCTACTACATCAAATGTCATACTTAAATCTTAAAAGCTTCCTCTGCTATATTATTTAAGTCGCCCAAGCATACCGTATTATTTTTTTATGGAGTGCACTATCAATGCCACGGACTCCAAAACTTGAACCCGGCTTTAAGGTTTTTGTGAGATTCTGGCTCAACCGTATATCTGACATGCCTCTTCATTCCGCTAAGCCTATATCTAATCGTTGCATCTCGTGCTGGTCTTGCCAAGGCTGTTAACTCCAGGCTCTTCACAAACGCAAAAAGAACATTTTATTTCTACATTGGTTTGTTGTTTACGGATTTGCCTTCCTTCTGCAAGAAACGTCATCAGAAAAGCAGGAAACCTCCCAAGCACAAGTAGTACCTCGGTGAGCCGACTCATGATCCGTGCCTGGAGTCTCTGAATCTCGGCATGCAGTCCGCTCACGATTGGTTCCTCTTCTCCAGGCGAGGTGGGCTCGAAGATTTCTGTCATAAAATTATCGGCCTCTTGTATGTCCCTGACTATCGCGTAAGAGGCCTCCCACTCCGCGGGTACTGAAGGAGCAGTGTCATCGGTCGCCAAAGGCTCCTCAGAGCTGGTCGAAGGCGAGGCCGAAACTTCATCTGGTCCTCTCGAAGCAGCACCCGAGTTGACTCTTTCCGTGAGTTTGGAGCAGCGGGAGGAGTCGTCATGGCTATCCGGTTTCGTCACGAACGAATACGCTGTTGTTTGAATGTGTTCCTGGTGTACGGTCTCCATTTGCTGGTTTCCAGGTGAATCGTCACGTTCTTGCACCTTCGTTGTTGCATCGTAAAGTGCAGCATAGTTGCTCCTCGTTGGGATTGGGATTGCCACCTCTCCGTTATTGGGAAGCGAACTGAACCCCGAAATGAAGGACCTTGCCATGTGGTTTTCTCGTTCTGTGTATATACACAATAATTAAATAACTCTTAATTACGATTAATTAATTACATACCCGACTTGAGTTTAAGTTCGTATTCCAGCTTCCTCACGAGACTGTCTCGGGTACTGAGAGATAGTCGTGTTTCTTGAAGTTCGACCTGGGATTCTTGTACCTGCACAATGCAACATGGATTTGTATCCCCACGAATTGATGGCATAGTATAACATATACCTCTGCCTGCTTCTGTGCCAACATGTTTTCGAGCTCATGGATCCTCGCGTCCCGTGCTTCCACGGTTTCAGCAAAAGCTGAATGCGTGACTTCCAGTTTCTTTTGAATCTCTCCAAGTTCCAACTCTTTCCTCTGCAAATTTATACGGCACGGTCGAAAGGAGACACCTTCGAACACACAAAAATCTTACCCTGCAGTTTCCTTCAAGAGCAGCAAATTGCGACTCCCTGTCTTCAAGTATTTTCCTGAGTGTCGCAGCAATCTCAAAAGCATTCGACAGTTTTTCATGGGATTCATCTGATGCTCCTTCGAGTTTTTCAGCCGTTTCCTTCAAGGCCTATTCCAGAAAAAAAAATTGCTTTTTTCAAAGATGCCAAGCGTTTACATACCCTTTCATAGGCGTCCATTTGCACTGCCTTCTCTGCGAGCTGCCTTTGGAGCTCTTTCACGGTTCTCTGAAGCTTCTGGTTTGCCATTGTTTGATGAACTTCGCCTTCAGTGTCCTCGATGTTCTTCTTTTGCAGTTTCCTCTGTACAAGCAATGAAGGTGAGATGGGCTTTACGTTCGAGAACAAACCTGTAGCCTGAGGACCTCTGCTTGCAGTTCATGTGCCAGAGTCCGCTGTTGATCAAGCTCTCCCTGCATGGAGCTCTCAATAAGCGCTCCATCCTCCAACGCTCGATGCAAATCCTCCTCAACCTTTTCCTTGTCTGCAATTACCACCTTCAAACTCGCTATTTCCGAAGATAAGCAGTGGAGACGGTCGATGAGCTGAAGATTTTCAAGCTCTACGGCACCAGACTGTTCTTTTTGTTCGTCCACCAACACCTGAAACAAAACAGCATCAAAATTGTTTATGTAAATGTAGATTATTGTAGCGTTGTTTAAATGTACATTTTAATTTATAAGCCCAATAACTCTGTAATTCTAAGCTAGAAAAGAAAATGCTAACCCGTGTGTTGAGGATCTCTTGATGGAGCTTGGAGTTCGTGACCAGAAGATGATCAAAGGTAGCTTGAAGCCATGTTCTCAAGGATGATCGCATTTTGGCATGCATACGCTGTATTGCCAGCTTATACGCAAGCCTTATATGAAGTTTCTTGGCCAAAGTTTCTTCCCACCAAATAACGAAACAAGCCTTTGCCATCTACAGAAATCACCGTCAATACTCTATTAAATTAAAATTAAAAGATTACCTTTCGCAATCTCTTGTTGCAATTGAGTGAAGCTTTCACTTCTTTCCTCTTTCTGAAGGCATCAGCCGCAAGCCCATTAGAACTCTCATGATTAATCCAACTTACTTTCTTACTTTAAAGCACGAGCTGCGTGATAGTCTTGCCATAAAGAAAACGCTGTCCTCATTAGAGCTTGGTTCACTTGACGGACGGCATGAACTTCGGCTCTTTGATATCGGAGGTTCCGTCTCCAAATCGAAATACCCTAGGTAACCATACATGATTAGATTTCTACATAATTATTTCTACTACAACACTTCATACGAAATAAAGACCACAGTTGAGCACTGCACACCTTTGACTTCAATGTATGGTTGTAATGCTTGGACGCTATACTTATAAAATGTTTCTGGATCTTTCGTAATTGCAAAAATTCCTTCCAGGCATGAACGACAGCTCGGGACTGATGGAGTTTCCAAAAAGCAAGACCCTTGGACTTTAAGCTTCTTCCTAATCTAACTATGGCAGCAAAACTCTTCCACCTATGGAAAACACGGAACTTATACTTGACTTCCAGCAAAAAGGGACGTTAAACCATGGTGCTGTACTAGATACTATTCTAGTACTTAGTACTTTTGTAGTCAACCAGGGCACCATTACCATATGAATGGTACTGACAGGGTATATACCATGGTAGTGAATACCATATGCCATATACGGTACTTTAGGACTGAGTAATAGTCAACCATAGTACACTAACCGTGGTAAACGGGTTTTACCTCTGAAGTGCACGTCGTTCAAGCCAGCCCAGCCGTAGCGTCTCTGCTCGCTCCATCCTCGAATGTTTGCCATGCTTTGCATCCACAGCCAGCTTCCAAGAATGTAGTGCTTCCTTGCAAGTGAGTCTATCCAAGCGTTCTTGAATGCCTTTGAGCTTTCTCTGCCTTGGACGGGCCCAATATACGATCCAATGAAACCACGATCGAAGGGCCCATCTAGAGAGGCTGGCGTCCCGGTATTTACATGCCATCGCAGTAAGCGCTTGTTCCTCTTCCACGGTGAACTTCCCCATTTCCACAGCCCTCTTCCAGCGAGAAATCACGTCGCTTTTGCACGAACGTTCCCTGTTCAGCAATGCACCATCGTGCATTCTCCTTGCAATTGCGAAGAGACGCCAGGACCGCCAGCATTCGTGAAGAGAATGCTGTATACATGTAGATACATACACACCTCAAACACTTAGTCTTCACGTATAATGTACCGTATGTAAATACCTGAGCTCGGCGTTGTTCGGACACACGCATATGGACGGCCCTGACCGTAGCCACCTTCAGAGCACGCAGTCCTCTCCGAGAACAGTTGTTTCTCGCAAAAGCAAAGGCAGCATCCTCGTGGGCCGTAAGTACGCTATATTCTCGTACGCCTTCCAAGAACCACTGAAAGCACCTCCTTAGCTGAAGCTTCCTTCCCTTCGTGTCGAGCAACAGGTTTCGTTTTTCCTGATTAAAATAAAACAGATATTTCATTAAAAAGTTAATTTGAGACGGGTGTTAAATCACACGATTGAGCTCTGGGCTTTTACGTGAGCTTGTACCATCCAAGATCAATTTAATGTAACGAAAAGTTTATCTTCAATCCTACCTTAGCAATGAGCTTATTGAGTTCATTATTGTACTCTTCGGCTCGTTTTTTTATGGTTTCAGTTTCCTTGGAGATTTCGCTCAGCTGTTCTTCCAGTTTCCTCTTGGCCGCCAGAGCAGATTCTAGTTCTGCCTAAAAAACAAGCGAAATCAAGTTGGAGGCCCCCCCAAACCTCAATCATACAATACCTGAAGAACTTTGGACCGCACTTGTGCATCTTTCTTTACAGTAAGGTCTTCAGACATGCTCTCGATTCGTGCCTGGAGTGACGATTTATCGGAGTGGTATTCGTCGGTACGTTTTTGCAGTGTCTCTTCCAGCTCTTTTTTCTCTTTTTCTAGAAGAGAGGCCCTGATGAACTAAAACCAGTGTGAGTCCAACACAATGGTAGCTATATAGGAAAACGTACAAAAACATACAAGGATTTATGAGGAAAAAACTCCACCTTTGAGCTAGTCTTCGTTGAAGCTCCAAGGTCTGCTCCATATCCTCATGTAAAGTGTTGAGCTCATTCTCAGCCCTTTCCACATTTTCGTGGTTTTGCTTCATGTATAACTCCAGCCTGCCTTAAATTCAATTCAATTCAGTTGACGATCAAAGGTCATACCTTTCTCGAAGTTGCTGGTTGATACCCTGTAACCGGGTTTCACCCTCCATATGGTTCTCCAGATCCAACTGCAGAGCTGCAACCTGCCTTCGCAATGTCGCAGCGTCCGAAGCCGGGGGTACCATGACACCTTCGGCTCGTAACCGTGGTCCCATCCTTGTAATGGAAGATGGTGTCTTGAGGTTACTACCATCCCGGGCGGAATCCAAGCTGTTAACGTTGGTATCCTCTGCCTGTTTGCCGAAAGCCTTGGAACCACCCTGAAAGTGGCCACCGGCAAAGTGACCTCCACCCTGATGACGGGCACTATCAGGTGACGCTGCCTGCATGGTTACGCCTTTTACCAACCCTCTGGTCCTATAATGTATGGAAAGCTACCACCTTCAACTCAACGTCGGGTTCGATGTCTATCTTATTCAATGAACCTGAAACTACGTTGCTGGTTTTTCCGTGCCAGAGGTCCACCCCAATGGAAGCGTTGACAGTTCCACGAGTCCCATCACTTGCATGATCGGTCGCCCAAGGGAAAACAACGCCCATAGAATGGCTAGACCAGCTTCACTTGCCTGTTAACGACTAATCGAAACTCGTTGATCCATGGGTGGCAGCCGCCAGCGCCGCCTCAGGAACCCTAAAATTCGAAGAATGCCAGCCGCGCGCGAACACAACCAACGGCCGGCCACAGTACGGCCTCTTCCGTACGTCGGCACAATCACCAGACGTGGACATGGGACACACGGATATTCCGTATATCCACTTGTTTTTCGTACTTACAGAACGTCACGCGAAGTCAAGTCAAACTCCTCGGTAGTACAACCCAAATGGGCACATCAATGCTAGAATTCTCATGTTCTTTTAATCATTAACGATTAAACAAGGAGCTTAACCATTTAAACAATGCATTTTTCATGGTTAACTGGAGCGTGCGTGCTTAAACAAGCCATTCCTCATAGTTGAACTGTCGGAGAGACGGGAAAAACGGCTTGTTTTTGGGCCTTTGGATGTGCCATGTCTCCTTTCAACTTGCAGGCAGTGTCTCAGAATCTAGGGGGAGAAACTGATGCTCTCTGTTGCTTATTGCTTGGCTGTCCTCCACAAAGGTGAGGCCTTTTCCCGCCTGCTCGAGGTCGATCAACACCGTCGAGGTATCGCGATGGATTTCCAACATGGTTCGAATCGTTGGCGGGCAACCAGGGTCAACCTCAATGGATACAAGCAGCATTGAGTAGTGATATCCATTAGAGTCAATGTTGGGAGATCTCCCCATTTCCACTTTCAAAATGCCCTTTTTTCCCGCCATCACTTGCATTTAGAGTCTCGCATGTGGCTCCCGCCGAAAACAACACAAAAAACGCCCTGGTGCAAAAGGCGTGGCTCCAGGACCAAACACATTCTAGATCCACAGCCAAAATATCTGGATGAGGCTTCCAACATGGATGTTTAGGGTTTCTTCGGGCCCCTACCAGCTGGGGTAGAAAAGCACCTCACGTGTTCATATGTTCAACCAGTCAATCAAAATGATCTTGTGTGATCGAGCATCCATCATAGAGCATCGACGTCGCTTTTCATGAGGTTTTGTCTAGAAGTCCTTGGAACCTTCAACTTCATATGGTTTTGGTTACATCCAACTGTGTGGACATCGAGCCCTAAAAGTCCTTCCCGCCGAATTTCCAAAGAATGGTCAAACTGATAGACCTAGCGTTTCCCCCCAAATGTAGGGGCGAAAGTATAGATTTTTCTGCCCCATACGCTGCCTCAGCACCGTATGTATACGTATGGGTACATGGGCAAAGCGGTCGCATTAAAAAGAACAATATAATAAGCGCCCCCAGGGGAAGGGCCACTTGGCGCGGTCTGACAGGGGAAACATTTACTCCCTGCGATAACGATCTGTACGGATCCGTACACGCCGGAGCCCTAAAATTGCCGGCCGGCGGCGGCGAAGAGTGCGGAGCAAGGAAGCATTCGGTTGGCGGCCGCCAGATATTTCTGCCCGCCGGAAAAGAGTGGCCGGCCGGTGGTCGGCTGGGCCGTGACGTGGCGGGCTGGCCGACGTACGATTAGGCGGGAAGGGGATGGGGAATCTACGGCGCGGGGAGGCGCGAAAATGGACGGCCACCACGCGATGGCGGCGACACCAGCGGAGACATGGCGGCGCCGCTATGAATCCCATATTAAGTTGCCCTCTCAAAGGCGCCGCAGGCTCCCCTTTTTGCCGCCATTCCATTCATACTTCCATTCATCGTGTTCTTCGCCTCCGCGCCCGATCAATCGATCGTCGCTTCGATCGTCATTCTCCGTCCCCATTGATCGCATTCCATCGAGCAGCGCGATTACATCGGAGCTGAGCGCGAAGCAGAGGCGATCAAGGTCGGAGCTGCGAGTTGCGAAAGGCAGTCGCGATCGATCGATCATTGGCGCGTCGATCGATCGAGCAGCGGCGGCGGTGTTCTTGGCATTAGAATGCTGCAGGTGCCATGCCTATCGCCGCCCGTCTACGGGCATAGCCACTACAAGAAGTTCTGGCTGCGAGAAGCGACCGGCGGCGGCGGTGCAACCAGCGGTGCTACCATGGGGGACGCCGGCGTGCCGGTTGGGCGGCGCCCCAAGAGCAGCAGCAGCGGCACGAGCACGCTCTCGATCGTCAGCAGCTGCCCAGTCGACGAGATCACGCTCTCGACGGAAGATCACAAGTGTTTCTATGATTGCACCATGCGCGAGGCCTCTGTTCTTGAGGAAGACGACGTTCTTGAAGAATCGAGGCCCGCTGCGGTCGATTGCCTGACGAGCAAGTCGGAGGACGATCGTGCAATCGAAGAGGACGAGGAAGAACACGAAGAACACGAGGACGATCGCTCTGATGAGGACGACGACGAGGAAGACGAGGAGGACGAGAAATCCAGCTCCGAGGCGACGAGCAGCACCTCTCAGGTACGTGTTCTTGCGATCAATGCTGGTTTTCTCATCGATCGCCGCTCCTCCAGGCGAGCGATTTCGAGAAATCGACGGCCTCCGCCCGCCATTTCGCTCGGCGGCGGCATTCGATGAAGCGATCGTCCCCATCACCCGCGGCCAACGCCAAGGACGATCCATCCATCCTCAAGAACAGCCGGACACGAGCGGCAGCGGCGGCGGCGGCGGTGGATCGACCAGCGGCGGCGGCGGCGGCGGCGGCGGCGGGCGGATCCGCCCCAAGAACATGCACCGTCTGCGGGACCATGAAGACGCCGCTGTGGAGAAACGGCCCATTGGGCCCAAAGGTAACCATAAATGGGCTTACCATGGTAACCCCCTAGGGGCCTACCATAGTAACCCTAGGACGCCAGCGTTATTAATGCGTGTCTATGTCTTCCAGTCGCTTTGCAATGCCTGCGGGATCAGGATGCGGAAAGCCAAACGAAGTAGTAATGCCGCCGCAGAGGGGGCGCCCAGTGACGGCGGTACTACCATCACGGTCACCACGAACACGTCCCCGACGTCGGTACCATCCCCTACGAGTGGTAACACCGGTGGTAAGCGGAAATCGTCGCCCCAGAAGGCCCCGAGTCCGGGGATCGCCTGGAGTAATGGTAACCATGGTAGTACCATCACCGACGTCCAGTTACCATACAAGAAGAGTCGACTGGCGACGTTCAGCAAGCGGGAACGGGACCAACTCGACTTCCTCACGTCGGTACTCGTCCCCAAGGTTGCACTGCTCGGTAGGACGCTGCCCAAGGACGAGCAAGAGGGCGCGGTACTCCTCATGGCACTGTCTTGTGGTTTGATCAAGATCTAGGACGCTAGGGTTACCATCGGGACGCTGGCGTCAGTCACCCAAGGTACTACTATTAAGCTACTATAGAACAGGATCAGAGAATCGAGGGGGGAATTTTGGGGGAATAATTTTTGGCCTTGAAGTGAAGGCTGATTGATCCAATGGCGGCTGCTGCACTCTTCGTACCCTTCTTACCCACCACAACCATCGACTTTTTCATCAACATCAACCCTAGAGAATATGTGAGTTATTTTCACCGTATTTTGTAGCTGGCGGCCTTTGGATCAGCATGTTTGGCTCCCCCTCTTATGCTCTCGAGCAAGAACTTGTCATTTTTATTTATTTTATTATTTATTGGAAAATTTTGCATGTGCATTTGACCTAATTTCTGTGATTTATTGTTTATTTATTGGCGTGGTCCATGCTTGGAAAAATGATGGTCCATGCTCATTCCCCGAAATCAAATTTAAAATAGACTTTATTATATTTTATTTCTAATATAGTCACGTGAGGGAACTTGGACCTTTGAAAAATATCTCATCGTGGCTGGCATTGAGTTGAACCTCCGACCACCCGTCGTGGTCGGGTGAATATGCGACGAGTGTTCACGGGCGTCGCTGAATATCCTGCCGCCCTTGGACGATGGATAGAAAATGTATGCCTCAAAGAATGCCAAGGCTAAAGACAATATCAACTCCAAAAGCAGAATCTGAGCTCACTTGTTCATCGTTGTTTGCTTCCTTGTGGCCACACGCAGGCCACAAGCAATGTAATTTCTTAGAGTTTGCATATTTATTTGGCTGGAAAAACGTGGAAAATACTATGTCCCTCAAACTATGAAAACCATCCAAGAAGAAACCCCCAAATCTTCATGTCCTTCCAAGAGGAGAGAATATGCATTGAGATTTCATATATGCGATGGAATGTTTTACCACCCAAACTTATGAGATTCATGGGAGTACCAATCAAATGTCGTTGTTCAACATATCTGCGACTTCTGGCCCTTTACTAAGGTCGCTGTTCTAAACTATCTTCTAGGAACTGCTTTGGTCCCATGTTTTGAAACCAAAAGTTCATGGCTACCCCACAGTTTGATTTGCATTTACAATTAACCAGTATATTTTGAATCTAAGTGCTGGAATTTTCAGAACTTAGATTTAACCAAACTAGAATCTACGTGTAAGGAAAATGCTGGAATTTTCAGAATTTTCTTTTTTGAACTTAAAAAGACAAAGACTTAAAAGATACTATATGAAGTACCCCTGGAAGGTAGTACCACAACTTAAATTATTCTATCATATTCTATGGCCTCTACGTAAAAATAAATCTATCTATCTATCCTATAAAACATTATACAACAATCTACTAGGACCACTGTATGTAATCAATTAAGAGCTAAGTTCTGATAAAGTATCAACGGAGACATGTTAGGACATGTTCATCGCTATAACTTGTGTCAACAAATTACAGCTGTTAATCAGTCAGGTTAATACAAACCATATATTACATATTAAAACCCAAGTCCAAACTATGAACGTACTCCCTGCGGAGACAAAGTTTGACAACTGGGAGAAGTTTTTTGGGTTAGAAACCCTCCAACAGGGACACCCAGGGCTTGTTTTATCACACAGAGTGTGGTCTTTGGCTCTTCATACGCTCAGTTCCAGCTTTTTCAAGTGATGGAGACGTCTCAACCCATGCTACTGCACTGCAACAAAGGAAGAAAAGCAAGATAGATAAAATCAAAAAAACACCAAGAGCAACAGTGACTTGTTGCAGCTGCAGCCAAGGTTTCTGCTACGATTTTTTTCAGCTCACATCGCGACCGCCTTGGGCCGCTGCTATTCTCCTCTGCCACCTCTCGACGCTGCGAGAAGGAATTGTGAGGCGAAAAGCCTGAACACATACCCCTCGGATTGATAGGTTGCGGACGAAACCCAAAGATGGAGCCAGCCAACAGCGAAGAGCGACCCTTGGAGCATGCTGCAGCCACCGGCCAATGACATCAATTTGTTAACGTGTTCCTCTGCCCCAGAAAAGTGCCCCAGGTAGAATTATCATACCTCCACCACCATAACCTATCACATTTTAACTTAGAATTAGTGTAAACATTCACTCTAAAATGTACGTATTATCGTAATCCTGCATGGCGTATTAATATTAGTACTAAACCAAATACTTTTCTTTTCAGGTTTGTTTGTTTTCGTTGCAAACTTTGAACTTGTTATCTTCTTTCAAATTGCTCTTGAGTTCATGTTATAACCCGTGGCAGAACACTCGTGTAAACTCTTAACCCAATTTTTAGTTCAGAACAATTAATAAAAATCATTGAATATCTATGATAAAGCGGTTCATTCCTAGTCCTACTTAACGTCTATAATCGTAAGCCCTAAACCCTAACACTGTCGTGAAACCTAAACCCTAACCTTTATTTTCGGACTTGACATCATGTGTGAACCCAAGGCAGAGCACTACACACAACAATCGCTTTCGCATTCACAACATGACCCTCACATTTAGTAGGAAAATAATAATTAAGCATGGTTTTATTTCGCGGAGCCTTGATGAGGGTAGAAATATAACACATCACACGGGCGTGAGTCCCACAACACCTGACAATCATAAGGGAGAAAGCAAGTCTCAGGGGCAAGCAGCAACTGAGCTATAAAAACGAAAGAAATGATGTTTACCACAAGCAAGACGCCCGCCTGCATTTCCCGTCGTCGAACTCAACTCGTGACCGCCTGCAAAAACGAGCACCAGGTTGAGCCGGGACAACTTAGGGCCAAAAACCTTTTCCGAGGTCATCCTCAAGTTCATGGATTACGAAGGCTCTTCCAACGACAGAGTTGGGACCAGAGAGTGGGATCTGCAACAAGGGTTACCATCACACCAGCGTCCACTGACAAAGGTATTACCTGTGAGTCGACTATGACCGCCTCCACAACGCCTGTGGTTTTTTCAAATAAGAAAAAACACAGAAAAACACACATGAACATTTAATTTGCCACATTGAAGTTAGTATAGTACCTTTGTCGTCGGCAATAACGTTTCCGAGGTCTCCAGCGTGCCTGACTTCGTCCTCGGGTGCACCATGCGTGAGTTTCAATGGGTTGAAATGTGGACCTGGGGCATGTAAAAAATATGGGTTTTTTTGTTATTCGTATGCACGTACCAGTTGACATGCAGCCATTGGTGGTATCACCATATTCGTGCTGCCAATGAAAAAAATGTTGGAAAAAACGGGGTAATGGGATCTTGCTTAGGTAATCTTACCAGGTGAAATCCGTGTTTTCCTGGAGCAAGTCCAGTGATTTTCACCTTAACTGTTGTTGGACCTGTGAAGAAAAAGAAAATGCAACTTTTTACAAAAAGCCTGTCCGGAGAAGGCAGAACCTAGACGGTACAGATGATGTAACGTAGATGTAGTGGATTTAAGTTCAAAAGCAGTTTTTTTAATGTTGAACTTTATGCATGCAAAAAAACTAAATGCACTTCTACACGTTGTAATGAAGAACGTCCCAAAAGTGGGAGAATTTGCAGTTTATTTTGTGACAAAAGCTTGAATGAAGACTTCTGTATGGACCTACCCCTCGAAGGTAGGACCTCAACGTTAAATGTATGTATGTATCTATCTAATAACAATTAAAATATGACTAACACAACTTTAAACTCAGATGTGAAACATCTTAAAATGCTAACAGTAGCAAAAGCTTTAGCTTTTAATTAAATAAAACTCATAACTTTACTAATCATGATTAGAACGATAATGCATGATTTATCCGACGACGTACCTCCGTCCTGTTCCAGATTCACGACGCCATCGACTCCGGGGGTGCCTTTCAGAACTGCAACTGCTTTGAGCACCGCAGAGACGAGCACTCGCTTCCTGATGTTCGAGCTGAATTGCACCTGCCTCCTCCCCGAAAGCGCCTGCCCTACGAACGACGAGCGAGAAACCGGGGACGCCAGCATCCCGCGAGAACTCACCACCGTGGTCGTCGCCATAGCCGCTTCTCCTTGTTCAACAAAAAAACGCTTATTTAATGGGGATTAAGATTAGGGTTTAACGACCACTGGAATATTCTCGGATTCAAATATTGCTAAGTACTCAATCGAGACCTGTGTGCCTGGATGATCTCTCGCATACACCAACCGCGTAGAGAAGTAATTTAGGGCTCCATGGCTAAGGTGCTTATCCCTTGTGTGGCCATGGAGCTTCTTAGAAAGATGCTCCCACAGAATGCAATGCCTTTGAAAGCTGAATTTCTTACCAAGGACACCGTGGAGAAATGCAAGAAGAACAAGTGCACAAACCCATTACTGTGCGTTCAGTTGTTCCTTTTTTATGGGCAGCCTTATGTCCAAGAAGCTCTATAATTGAGTGAAGACCTTTGGAGAATGCTTGGAAAGCAATGAAGCAAGCACCTATCCGTTTTTTAGGGCTATTCAGGTTAGGGCATATATAAACGGCTGGGTTAGGGCTGGGAGGTCAAATTTCTAGTAAACGTGTGACGCCAGGTTTGACGCTCTCACCATCCGTGTACCACTTGTGTTTTTCTTGGGAGGCACCTCAACGCGCAGTCCTGATCCGCGGGATACAAAAGGGATCTTTTAGTTCATCGCAGAGATCGTCAAATTCTTAGAGGACATCAAAAGCATCGAAGATGTGTTGCGAGAATTGCCGCCCATGCGGATTTCTGCTTGGATTGCCCTTTGCGCTCCTTGCCTTCCTGATCAGCCTTGTGGGCGTTCTTGTTTGGATCGTTGGGTAAGCAATTTGCGGTTTTTCGTGCCCAAATGTCTGAATTTTTGTGGCAATTCGCAGGATTCTGCTCACGATAATCTGCCCCTGCTGCATCTGCGTTGCCGCGATCGTTAATTTTGCTCTTTGGCTCATCAAGGCGCCCCTTAACGTCATGAAATGGTTCACAGAGCAGATCCCCTGCTGAGGCACAAATTGTAGATTTTAGAACACTTTCGTATTGATTACGAATGTTTAATGTTTACAAATGATTGATTTGTGTTTGTTTTAAGTGCTAGCCTTTTCGTAAAAAGACATAAAAATTTATGTTTATAAATGCCCTTCGTATACATTTGTTTTCTACAATCGCAGTACGGTACGGTATGATTAGAGTGAATGGGGTTGTTGGGACTGTGACTCTTGCAAAAATGGCATACTAGACTATGTGAGTTTCGAAGATCGTGTGAGATGTACCAGCTGTTGTAAGGTTGTCCTTCCACATCAAGAATTATGTATTCCAGATCTGACCTTGCCAGCTTTTAGGTACTGGCTGTACGTAACTTTTGGCCCAAAGAAGTGAGGAGATGGTAACCTTGGCACTTGGAACCATGTCTTCATTAGCAGACTTCTCAACCTTGTTGTTGCTTCCTTCTTACCGTCTTGGAGCATACCTTCAAGACTACTGGAAGCCCGACTCGATGTCCTGGAGTTAGGTGACATAGGAACAAGAAATTCTTACTGTTATTGTTTTTGTATCAGTTTCGCTAAAGACACAAGGCGTGAATATAATTACATTACATCAATGTCGAAGGATGGGCCATAGTTCGCCAGCTTGCTGAGCTTAAGCTGCTGACTGTCCGTGATCGATCCCGACTTCGATCGAAGAACAGCAACGAGCGGATGAAGTTGCTGGTGCACGCCAAGTTACATTATTTGATACGACATGGTGACGAATTTAAGAGCTTCCAATCAGCCCAAGGATTTAGCTGGTATAACTACCAGCTGCGTTGTTGCATTCATTTTGGTCACTTCTTGTGTGGAGAGTAAGCAAAGCAGGAGGAGGAACAACATGTTAATACGAGATGGAAGACTTAAATAAGGAAGCATTTCCGGATTCTTTACATGAATTGCCAAGCACTTCATGAAACAACAACAGTCATGGTGACTTTGGAGAGCTACCATTGGTAGCATCCATCACGTGAATTTAATAAGATTCCGAGGGTTTTGTGCGGAAAGCTCTAGCAGGTTACTTGTTTACAACTTCACGAGTAATGGTTCTCTCGCTTTTTAGTCAAAGCCATAGAAATTGAGGTTCTTGCTGATCTTTAGCACACAGAAAAGGTTTGCAGTAAATGGAACTTTCATTGCATTCTCACTCATCCCATGGGATACAAGGTTCAACATTCCTCTTGCCGCTGCAAATATCTTCACAATTCGGTACATACAGATCTGATTTGAAACATTCTCGACAAATTCTGTGCAAAGGCTTGTAAAGCTTTAAAAAAAGGGCGTGCACAGCTTGTTAGTGGCCATGCATTCACAACAACGAGAGGCATACCAGGTCAGGCTATCTTACCCCAAAGTGCCATAAGCGAAAACTGAGATGTTTATAGCTATGGTATTCTAAGTAGAAAACTTCAAGAGGGACGTGTTCTTGTCATTCTGGGTATCATCTAATCTGAAGGCAGGACAGGAGGGCCTCTTGAGGTTGGCGGAATTTCTGGACGAGAAGCAGAAACCTCAAGCTGAAACTGCTGTTATCACCGCAACCAGACCATCTACGACTAACGTGGTACTCGAAAGAACCTTGTTACATCGACTAACTCGTCCCAGTTGAACAGTTGGTAGGAGTACCTAGTAGATATAAAAGCTCATGGTTTAACTTGGTAGAAGAAAACCAACTTGGAGCAATGTCTCAGCAAATGAACTCTGTATGATGCATGCATGTCAAGTATGTTTAGGGTGAGATTTAGGGTTCTTAAGATTTTAGGGTTCATGCGGGAGCGCGAATGGGATAGTGATGGAGGCCATTGAATCGACATGTGGTGTGGTGGGAGTAGGCTGCTGCGACGCTGCATTTTCATCGAGACGCGAATTCGACCAGGTATTCCTAGATTGGGATTTTGTAGAGCACGCAGCGGGGACGGCATCGACGAACTCGACGCCAAGGTCGCTTCCGACCAGGCACAGGCAGTAGAACGTTACCGTAGTGATACCATCGATTCCACCATATACGAACCACCACCAACATCCAGGCGATGGTCGTCGTATAAGCAAAACCATGAAACGGTGAATATTCTCATCCGTAAAATACTTAGGTCAAAAGATGCCACTTCGGTTAATCGAATACTTCAAAGGTGGCTAAAGAATATGAGCCGAAAGTCCTTGAAGCGTCGTCGGAACGTGGTTTCATACGATGATGCCGTCTCGGTTGCCAATGGTTTGGTTGAAGAATTCGGGAAAAGGGGTTCGGCAAATCTTACCATGCAAGTTTTGGATTGGATGAACTTCCAGAATTGGTTCAAGTTGGATCCAAATCTTAGGGTTCATATCATTGACATTCTTGGGAAGTCGAGTTGCATCGACATTGCGGTTCAGGTCTTCAATCACTTCATCAACATCAGCCTCAAAAAGGATGTGAGCATGTACAATGCGCTCATGAATGCCCTAAACAAAGGCCAAAAGAGCGAGGCTGTTCTTGAGCTCTTCAAGGAGATGAAGGAATGCGTCAACCCTAATAAGGTCTCGTATAACCTAGTGATGCATTCATGTGTGAAGAATGCCGTGGATTTGGCTACCGTGGTGCAACTCTTCAAGGAGATGTATCTCAAGGGGATTCAACCCGACGTCTACTCGTATGGATTGCTCATAGCGGCTTGTGTCGAGGGAAAACATGCAAGGGAAGCCCGAATTTTCTTCGACAACATGAAGAAACAGCGCATCAAGCCGAACGTTGTCATCTACACGAGTCTCATCTCGGTCTACTCGGCCTCCGGTAAGTTTTTCCGGCCCTTTTTAGGGTATAGGTTTTAGGGTTAGGGTTACCATATACCCTTAACCCTAAAATGTTATTTATGTTTTTTGCATTTTTGAATGTTTGTAATTGTGCAGGGATGGTTTGTGTGTAGGCAATTCCGTTGCGGCCATGGGAGTCCTTCGAGAGATGGTTGAAGCTAAGATCAAGCCAAACTCCGTCACATTTGGCTGCATCATTCACGGCCTCGGAAAAGAGGGACTGGTCGAGGACGCCGAGAACATGTTCCAAACGATGAAGGACCTCGGGGTCATGCGGACGGCCGTGACGTACAATACGATGATCAATCTGTATAACAAGAGCGGAAATCAGCAGCTTGCTCAGGGGATTTTCCACGAGATGATTGAGGCCGGACTTGAGCCGACCTATGTCACATTCTCGAGTATGATGTACTGCTTCAAGTCCGTCGGTTCCTACAAAGCGGTAAGCTTCAACGGTTTAGGTTTAGGTTTAGGCTAGGGTTAGGGCTAGAGCTTTGGAAACTAAAAGCGATTTCATTCAGGCGCTCGGAATATACGAGGACGTCAAGGGACGGCCATCTCTCTGCACCATATTTACATTTACGGAGGCTCTGGATGCAAGTTTCAAGTGGGGAAATTGGACCAGAGTTGTGGATGTGTTATCCGATATCCTGGACTGGGGGCGCCCGATTACGGCCGTGACTTGCACGGTCATCCTTATGGGCCTGAGCTCCAAGTGCTGCAAGACGGCGGAGGAGGCGAGCATTTTGATCGAATTCATGAAGAAATATGACACCAAGCTGATGATTATCGTCCGGTACTTGCTGCTAGAGTCGTTAGAAGGGGACGCTCAGGTTCGTACCCTGAACCCTTACAGTTACCCTAAACCTAACCCTGTCCCTAATTCTTAATTTTCAGGTGGTGGCGTTGATAGAGAAGCTTGCGGATGTCATCAATCCGCGGGACACGAGAACGTGGACGGTATTCACTTCGGGGTTGATCGATGCACTGTGGACGCTGGGGTGGCACCATCGATCCTCGACGGTGTTCAGATGGACCCTTGCCAGGGAACTCAACGAATGCTACGTCTGGATGAACAACCGCGAGTGGAAGCTGGACGTTCGCAACATCTCGGTCGGGAGTGCAATGGTAGCATTCTACCACTGGCTCAAATGGCTGGAAGAACTTGCCCTGGAAATCGATCGACGGGAACTACTGGGAATGGACGCTGAGGCTGAGGAACTTGGTTCTACCACGACCACGGAGTTGCGACCCGTGAAGGAGTCACTGCCGAAGGTTTTCAGGGGTGAACTTGTGTTCTCGTTTGAGAGGTTGTTTGAGACGCGGCCCATGAACGTGCCATATATTGTTACCGTGGTAAGTGGGGTTGGGAAGTTTAGTAACCCTGAGAAGGGTGCGTTGGTGCGTGAGGCCATCCTCAAGGAGGTTTTGAGGTTGAAGCTGCCGTTTATGCATGCGGATGGGGCTTGGATTGCTCGCTGGGATGACCTAAAAATGTGGCTTCGGGATGAGGGCATCAAGCTCTTGGTCTCGGATGTGGCCAGTGAGTAGGTTTTTTTTTTTGTATCTCAATAATTTTGTAAGTTCAGTCTACCGATCGACTTAGAAAATTATAAGTCCATCTTGCATCTCCGGTGAATGATTCGTAATCAAACAGAATGGAGAAATACATGTAGCAATTTCCTATCTTTTAACTATGTATATGTTTTTAGCGTATGTGCCGGCGCTGCTGCCATTCTCTAAAGTTCATTGATGTGATCACTTCATACAAGATGTTCATAATCTTGTTGAACTGTACATTGTTTGGTTCAGAGTATGAAAATAAATTTTATGTAATCAAGGTTGGCTCGTCGTTACATGAATACTGGAAGCTTGTAATCAAGATTCCTGCTTATCTTAATATTATTTAAACATATTAATATAAAATTTACAAACAGCATAACTAAGTCTTATCTCAATCAATTAATTGTTTAATGTTGTATAGAAGACATGAACACGTAGAAATCATGTGACACCATGATAATTATTTCTTCTATATTATT
>LDJE01101092.1:0-22367 GCA_001021135.1 Selaginella kraussiana
AATATATTATGAGAGGCGACGAAAATCTTCGTTGTTCTCTAGCTTGGGAATTGCACTGCTTAACTTTCTTTGTGCATTCACAACGAGTTTAACGAGGCTGCCGAGCACCCTAAGATCATTCGTCCCTTCGCTGTACAGCCTTCTGGGCCCTGCGTGCTTCGCCTTGAACTTGAGGCCCGCCGTTCCTTTCGTCCGGACGCCCACTACCGCCTGCTCGAAACTGGGCTCCTCGCGGACGCCCTTTGATCCAATTTGAATCTCGTACTGGTGCTTCACGGCCATGGTATTCACCTGTAAAACATTCACCCGTTATTTCAGAATGGAAAAATGAGCTCTTTTTCTTCTGCTTACCAAGCTCTTGTTGGGAAGGCTTCCACCTCCAATGGAGCTTGCAAGCAGTTCCTCGTGCAGCCGCTCCAGTGCTCTCGCGCTGCACATCACCTGCGCATGGAGAGCTTCCGTGTCTTCGCTGGAGAAGAAGACGTCGGGGCTGGAAGTAAGACACCACTCGAGTATGCCCGAAGCTAGCTCCGCGAGCTCGGGCACGCCGGGCTTATGGAAGTTGGCACCCTTGATGCATTCCGTGCAGCAGCCGATCAGGGCTTGCCAAAGCCGATTGGGATTCAAGCTCGAGGCCAACAGTTGCAAAGCCTGTGCCTTGACGTGCTTGAGCACGAGAGGCACCACTGCAGCAGCCCGGTAGTGCAGGTCGGGATCCACCAGAGGGCTCTCGAGAACATTGCAGGCCAGTTCGACCAGGACGCACGAGATGGTCTTGTAAGGAATGACGGAAGTCGGGATCGCAAGTCGGCTTCCTGACGACGACTTCCTCAGTGAGAAATCGGCATCGCTGTAGCTGAGGTAATTGAGAGCCACCGGGTTCTCGAGCATGCACCGGAACACGGTTAATGCCAACTTGGCTTGTGGTATTCCGCCTCCGGCCTTTTGCATGGCAGCCACATTCAGAAAATGCTCATGGCACACGCTTATGAAATTCTTGAGCACGTTAATCCAGACGCCGGTTAGCGCATGCTCGTGACCATCGTCCGCCGTCGCTGGCCATACCTGTACACCCAGTGAGGACCATTCATTTCAACCTAATGAACAAGCTTACCAGGTTTGAAGGGTGGAGGTACACCAAGTGGTAAAGGAGGGCGAGACCACAAGACCTCCGGCACGAGCTCTGGCAGTCCTCGGTTGTGCTCCTGCCGTTGACCTGGTCCACAGTTGCAAGACCAAACAACGTGCTTATGTAGCCGACCACGTCTTCCCAGCCGGGGATCTGCTCATCGGCTGCTGCAGCCTTCTTTGGGGCGCTTGGTGGTGACAAAAGGGAATCCACAGTGTTGAGGAGGCATGCGAGAGGTGTCAATGGTGAAGATAGCTTCGCAATGTACGTGTTCTGGCTTTCTCTCCATAGAAGGAGCACCAAGAGCGTCAAGGTGGCGTCGAGTTCCAGCCTCTTCCTGTCTGATGTTACTTTCAAGGAAAGAACCGCCACGAGCGCATCGAATATGTTATTCGTGAAGAAATAGC
Organism: Selaginella kraussiana; assembly: GCA_001021135.1. NCBI lineage: Eukaryota > Viridiplantae > Streptophyta > Lycopodiopsida > Selaginellales > Selaginellaceae > Selaginella > Selaginella kraussiana. The sequence goes on from LDJE01101092.1 coordinate 1,537, forward strand.
TCGCAATCGGATTGGAGTTGACATTGTCCGTTGCCGTGAGAATGGTGAGATACAACCTGATGAAGATCTAAGTTACTAGATACAACCTTGGGACATACAGTTTTTACCTTAGTCCAAGCGATTTTATCACGATTGGAACATCATCTCTGCCGAGTAAGATGCTGGTGCTTGAGAGAAGACGTCTGAAGAACGGATCTGCGTTGTCGACTGAGCCAGAAACCAGCATGGTGATGGTTAGACCCTGTAAGCACCACAAGATAAGTTCATATAGATTTGTGCTCAGCTATGAACACACCTGCTGGCTGAATCGCTTTCTGAAAATCTCCCGCAGAGCAACTACGAGCGTCTCCAGTGCATGAGCTACTCGGATGAAGCTCCCGTCGCTCAAGTAACTGCAGCAACCGATTGTTCTTCATGGCTTAACATCATTGCAAGCGACTACTTACGAAACACAGGCAGAAAACAGCTCGTTCATCACGGGCTTGGCAATTTGCTTCAGTTGGTCCTCGCTCCTGCTGGAGATGCATTGTGCTAGAAAATCTTGATTCACCTGGAAGCAAATCCACTCGGATCCCACACACAAGACGCAAAGAGGCACTAACCTTGAGGAGGAAGAGCTCATCCCAAAAGCGTTGAATTGTGGACTGGCCCTGTATCCCCCTCTCTCTCGCAGCTGCGATGGGACTGCGTCCCGCGAAAAAGTCCTCGTAGATCGAAACGCACTTCTCCTTGAGACCGCTGCGCATTTCTGCTTGTGTGATAAACCCTAAAATCAGATGTTCGTATTAACCCGCGAAAAACTGTACATATGCTGCTGCTCTTCACAAAAAGGGGCGAATTTGCTCTCAAAAAAAGGAGATATTATGAGTCTGATCGAGACCAACGTAGCAATCCGACACAAGAAACAGTTTGAGTTCCTGTACATCGAGATATGAAATACCATCGCAAACAAGGTCGAGGCTCACCTGATCCGCAGTTGCGTTGGAGACTTGCAAGCTGCTTGTTGCACGTCCATCCCTAAAGCTGACCCGCTTCATCGCATGGAGCTCCCAGCTCTCCGTGTTCCCGAGGACGAGCCACCACCCTTCTTCCTTGCTCTATTACAGACGACAACCTAATTAGTAACGATAATTGAGTAGTAAGAGTCTTTACCTTCGGATAACGAGGAACATACGCTCTGGAATTCCTTCTAGCAAGGCTGGAGAGACGAACTTCCACCATGAATGAAGCCGTATTATCTGCCTCGTTGAGCGTCCGATTGGAAATTCTCCAGTCGAGATCAACTCGCGGAAACTGACTCCGAGCCTGCTTAAACGCACAACAGTGATTACCGAACACTAACCTGCTGTTTACTGACCTTCATAACCGCGGTGACTTGCCACTCGGGCAGTCGTTGTCTCAGCAGCTGCTCTACACGGTCCGCAGGAGCGGATAGGAACTGATCGAAGTTCGCGAAGCCCGCTGGGCTGAATATTTCGTCATTGTTCATGTGTGGAAGCATCAAGAATGGCGAGTCGTCCCACCACATGCCCTATTAAACAAGCCGCAATGTGTTATCTCCAACTCAAAACAAGGATACTCGTACCTGCATCACCATCTGGAGCAGCTGCATTGCTCGTATAGCCGTCCTCAACCATCCTCCATTGGCAGAAATGTCCACCATGGCCTGAACTATACGTATACTCTGATCCAGTACAGACTTTGTGTCCGTCACATAATCAGTAATGGGAAGTTCTAGCCGGGAGAAATGTGCCTGAGAATTAGATCGTCAGTCATATGAGAACGATCGAGTAGCATTCAAAGCCCTAACCTGCAACAGCAAATTTGCCTTGGTGTGGGGACTGTCAAAAGTCCTATTGTCGACGGCCAGCCTCACGTCCCTTGCAAGCATCTCGTTGAGGTTTTCCTGCGAGGTTTTCGTGTTAGGGTTTAGGGTTTATAAAAAACAAACCTCATTATGGCGAAGAGGAAATTCACTGTATTCCATAGCACCAGAGAGCAGTGAAAGCATCGCCTACAAAATGACGGAGGTCAGTGCTGAAGAGTTTTCATCACGAACCCACCTCCAAGTTAGTGCTGGCACCAAGATTTGCGGTAAACAGGGCCACGGTCGTATAGCGTAGATAGTACTTGGAAGCAATAAGACCTGGCATTTGGGCCTGCACAGCGTCCTCTTCTACGCTAATGCAACCAGCGTCCTCCAAATCTTCCAAGGTAGAATTCACCAGGCTGTAGACGAAGCTCACGAATAAGAAACACATACGACGAGTAAAGCGTGGCTACCTTGAAAGGAAATAATTGATAGACTCGCTCTCGGTATCCTCCAGACCATAGTAACTCGGATTCATAACCTATAAACGGTTAAGTATTAAACCTCAAAGAAAACCATCTTACCAGTCGACGATATAAGTATGTCCATGTCAAATAGTGGAGCGCATCTTGCCTGCTGCCGATTGTTCCAGAGGAGATTTCTGCATTGAAGTGGTCGTGCAGTTGATGTATGAGGCTGCTCTCCACCGGAAATGGCTCATATAGAAACTGCAGCAGAAATCAAATGGAATCAAATACTGATAACGTGGAAAATACCTTCTTGTAGAAGCTCTTCTTCGGTTCGTGAACCAAAATGACGGCTTTACCATGCTGATCGTACTGCGGTCGTCCAGCACGGCCCATCATCTGCAGAACGTCTGTGATCGGGTAATCCACATACCGCCTCGTTTTCGCGTCAAAGAACTCGGTACCCTGCACAAGATTAGGGTTTATGGTTTAGACTAACAAGGTTTGCGTAACACACCTTAACTACAACCAAGTGGGCCGGCAAATTTATACCCCAAGCAAGCGTACTCGTGCAGACCAGAATCTGTTTATAAAAACAGGTGTGAAGTTCACTCTAGCGAGAAACACAAGGCTCACCTGTATCTTGTTGTCTCGGAACAAGTTCTGGACGAGAGCTCTGTCGCCGTCGTCGAGGCCGGCATGGTGCAAGCCGATTCCGAATTGCAGCGTGTGCTTTAGATTGCTGTCTCTCGCTTTACGCACATACACGTTGGTCTCTTCTTCCGATACTTTTATAAACTGTCGAGGTTGCTCGTCCGCAGCGGCGTACTGCAAACAGAGAACAAATCAGCCGTTCCATTAACAAAACAAAGTGCCTTTGGAACGAACCTGGATTAAATCCAAAGCCGTGAGCCGAGTCTGCCGGCGGGACGAAACGAATACCAGAACCGGCTTGAAGGGCGAGTGCGTCTTGATTGCAGCATACGTTGGCTTGTTCATGCTGTTCATTCGGGGGCAGTACTGCTTCCCTGGATATCCCTGTTAAGATGATGTTACTCACGCTGTTTACAAGTACGCTGTAAATTAGAAGTACATACCTGTATATGAACTTCCAAGGGCACCGGACGAACACTCGGCTTGAAGTTGAAGAGGCCAACGTTGTTAATGCCAAGCCAATTTCCCAAATCACTGCAAGAACGGCGTTAATATACCTCTCCCAGGCGAATTAGATGCTTACTGAGCATTTGCGAGAGCAGTAGATAATCCCACAAATCTGACGGAACGATCAGTCTGCGAAGAAATGTACCGCATACGGGATACGATAACCTGGAAACGTTGAGTTAGCACTGAACTTGAACGCACGAGTGTATACCTCTAGAATGGGTCCTCTGTCGGCTCCAAGCAAATGAATTTCGTCAATGATCATCAAGCCAACCTAAAACAGTTCCGGTTTAGGGTTTAGGGTTTAGAGTTTGGGGAGTACCTTCTGCACGTAGCTTCTGTTCTGCCAGTTTCTACTAATCCCATCCCACTTCTCAGGCGTCGCGATGATAATGTCGGCTTCCTTCAACGCCAAAAGATCAGGCGTGAAGTCACCAGTCAGCTCCACCTACATATAACATTGCGTTGATGATCGCAGATTGAGATTAATCAAATGCTTACAAGCGTCTTCTTAAGAGCAGGAACTAAGTCGTGCCTCCAATCATCAACCCGTTCTCTAACGAGAGCTTTCAAAGGAGCGATGTAGATAACCTGTAAAATTAGCAGTAAATATATGAAAAAACGAGAAAGAATTAAATACCTTCATGCCCGGTTGCGTGTTAAACAACCGCAGCATCGCTAACTCCGCCGAGATGGTTTTGCCACTTCCAGTTGGAGCACCCAAGAGAACATTGTGGTCCGAATGGTACAGAGTATGGAATGCCTAAAGATCAAGGGTTAACGCAACAAAGAAAACCGTATAGAAAGACGTACCTGAGTCTGGATCGGGTTGAAGTGAGAAAACTTGTAACGATCCTCGTACTGCTGGCATTTCAATGCTGTTACCGAAAGCGGCCGTAGGTTCAGCAATTCCGTGTGCGGAGGGGGAAGCTAAATAAAATCATGCGTTAATCGATGTTGTTTGTTATTAAGTAGTGGTACTTACTTCGGGGAGTTTGAGATGTTGGAACGAGACCGTAAGGACGGAGGCTGCGTGCAACCAGCTATCAGATGTCACGCGAATGTAATACTGCGGGGGGATGGGCTCGAAAATGGGTATCGTGAATGTGATTGTCTGGCTTCCTTCCGAAGCCATCTTTCGTGAAAGTGTCCAATCTTCCGAGTGGTAGATAAGCTCACTCTCAGAGTCCTGTTATAAAACACATTAGCAATAATTAGCACAACAATAAAACACAAACCTCAACCCAGATCCACCAGCGAAGCGAACCACCATGGATCCTGTCCTTCCAGTGAAATGTAGGTGTGATCGTTAATGCCACCTGATCACATTTGCGTGCGTTTAAGCTAAACCCTAAACCCTAAACTGGAGAAAGAAGAAGCTTACCTGTAGGACGGTGCGAGTGATTGGGCTCACAGTTGCAGAGAGCTCAAACGCAGGAAAATTATCCAGACATTGACGGACCAGCTGAAACAAATTCATACACGGACGATCAAACAGTCGGCATCAATCCCAGAAAATATTTACCTTTCCTCCATGAGGATAATTGATAAGAGCACCTATTTCCCTCTCATCCATGTCAAAAAGTCTCTCAATGGTCGCATGTTTGTCCTCCAACTTTCGCAAAACCTGCATAAACTATAAGCTACAGACGTAGGAAAAAAAAAGACTCACCTCGAACGACAGAAGCGGCTGAAATTGCCGTAATGGATGTTGATGAGGCCATATACGGAGATCGACGGCCTTGGAATACGTAAGAAACATCTCTGCCATGGAGCACCAATTCCGACGCAAAGCAATCTCGAAGAGCGCTCTCATAATGCGGCTCAAGCTCGCACTAATATATGCACTATCCGCTACCAGCGAAAAGCTGTCGATATATCCTTGCGAAATGTACACCTACATGAGCTGAAACATCAAAACCAGGACTCGCAATCACGGAAAAATTCACCTGAATAAGGATGTTAATCTTCCCATACTTGTTTTCCGGACCGCCGAGGACATCAAGTGGGCAATATTTCAGCAACTTGGATAACTCGTCCTGCTCTTCTTCTCTCACGACTATGTTTTCGAACTCGGAAGAATGAGACACAAGGTTAATCAACTGTAAATCCAACATGGTTAGAGTTCACAGTTTCCTGGGTTTAGGGTTTAGGTCTAACGTACCTCGGAATCGCCCATATGCATCTTGAGCATCTCGTTGTAAGTCTCGACACTAGTGTACTGGAGGTAGAAGTGGCTCGCAACGCGCCCCAGATCAGTTACGTACATGTTGCCGCTCTTCTCATCGAAACGAAGCATCTTCGCAGAATGCAGAGAACGAGCTGCATCTGTGATCAGGGCATTGCGTTTAGCGACGAGTCCAGGATCGCTCATAGCCTGCAGCAACATAAGACATCGTACAATGTTCTTGTTTATAAGAACATTTCAATACCTCGTCCCAGGAGAGGCCATACGCAAGCGGGTTTGAAGTCATTCGCATAAACAGATACGTATACCCGAGCCAAGCAGCTGCCTCCCGTACATTGGCTACGGTCCCAAGGACTACTTCGGCGTTCAGGTTGTCTTTCAAGGATTTGATGAACTGCATTGCACCCGTGGATGTTAATCTTACGAATTGCAACTTCAAAACGCACCTGGCTCTCAATGGGGAGCTGATGGGTAACGAGACGCAGATAATGAACCAGCTTGTCGTGCGACGTGATTATGATGCCCTCACCACTGGTATCAAACTGAGGACGACCAGCTCGCCCGAAAATCTAACTCAACAAATCGAGTCACAGTTTGGAAACAAGAAAAAAAATGGACACAAGTACCTGCATCACATCGAGCATTCCCAAGTCCCTCCATCCACCGGCTTTTGAATCATAGAGTTGAGTCCCCTGAAAGTGAAGGTGAAATGTTTTCGCTTCTAGACTATGGTTACCTTGATGATGACCATATGAGCCGGAAGGTTAACACCCCAAGCCAGAGTTGCAGTGCAAACGAGCACCTGAAATGGTTATGAAACCTTAACCATCAACGCATTTATTTACCTTGAGAATTCCTTCTGAAAACAGCCGCTCCGTCAAGTTTCTGTGTGATCGCAGCATGCCAGCATGGTGAACACCAAACCCTGATTCGAACAGCTCCGCCAGCTCGCGATTTTTGGAGCTGAGAACCTCCCTCTGGAAGACAGACATTAAGAACACTCCACAGAAAGAAGAACGCCCTGAACCTTGATTAATTGATATCGAGGATGATCTAGATTCAAGAAGCAGTCGATCTCCCCATTTTTACCTGCGATCTCAACCTGAAACAACAGACAGCATATAAATTACCAAAACACGTATTACAGACCGCAGGTTACCAGGATACGGGCGGTTTTCACTGTGTCCTTCCTCGAATGAACAAAGACCATTGCTTGTTGATCACGACGAACAGCTTCAAACAACTGAAGGAACAAAGACAAGGTTGATCAGCAAATAAATTTCAAGCTTTACCTTCTTGTAGCAAACTTCATTCATGAGGGTATTCCGTAGAGCGAAATTCGTCTCAGTGACGCCTATGTACTGTTGGGTGAGCGGTACTGGACGGAAACCGGCGTCGAAGTAGAAGAGGCCGCTCTCCACATTGACTCTCAAGAATTGAGCTACCTGGAAACAAGTCGTCAGTGATTTGCGGTGTTCTTGCAGATAAGTACCTCGGTATAGTTCGGTAATGTTGCTGAAAGACCTACTATTCGAATCATGCTCTGGCTTGATTCTACCTGAAAATAAATAAATAAATGTAACACATTTCCACTGTAGTGTTAAATCATGTACCTGACGTAGAGTTCTCGCGACCAAAGCTTCGATGACAGGCCCACGGTCGTCATTCAAAAGATGCACCTCGTCGATGATAAGAAGCTTGACGAGAGCCGTCAAGGCCATGTCACTCGTCTTCCGCGTCATCACATCCCACTTCTCAGGAGTAGTAACAATCATCTGCATGCATACCACGGTGAGATCGTTCAATGATGAAAATCCCAACTTATATACCTGAGTCTCTTCGATTTCTCGTTTCGTCAGCGGCACGTCCCCGGTAAGCTCCTTGACCACCATATCCAAAGGAGCAAGTCTACGGCTGAATGCCGCGGTCATCTCAGCTGCAAGTGCCTTCAAAAAACAAGTCAGTTCCAGTCGCAAATGAGAAGTCAGTCATACCTTCATGGGAGCTATGTATACGATCTTGAAGTCGTTCTTCATCAAAATCCCGGATTTGAAATGGCGCTTTATCTCATGGAGGACAGTGATCATCGCAATGTTCGTCTTGCCAGCACCGGTGGGTGCACATACCTGGTTATCGTCATATTAGCCAACGTATGAGTAATATCTACAACTCACAAGAATGTTTTCGTTGCTATTGAACGCAGTCTGGAAAATCCTGCTCTGTATACGGTTCAAAGTGGTGTACCCTTCGAATGCGACTTGAGCAAAATCTTCAAGATCGGAGATGTTCACCTGCATGAGCAATGCTTAAACACTAGTAAAACTTGCATATATGCATGCAAAACGTACCAAAGTTTCACCCGGTTGCATCGAAGCTGTGGGAGTTGCAGGCACAAGAACTTCTTCGTAGCCCTTGAACACCTTCCTCTCGCACCCAGGAGGGAGTGCGGCACTCGTCAATCCAAGCAAACCCTTTCCCGTCCCAACAAGAGCATCGATCCTGTCGACCCTCTCGCTGGCATCAACGAGAGCGGCAAAACTTCCGATCCCTTCGTACTCAGAGTCATTGCGTCTACCCTGCCGCCGCTCTTCCTTCCGACGTATCTTGTCTATCTGTTTCCCAAAGCTCGTGTTGATGCTCACCTGATCGACCAGTTAGCAGTCTACGTAGGTACTATACGAAATAAATACCTGGGTGCCGTAACTCGGCATACGGTCCTGAGGAGCAGCCGGTTTCTCGTGCTTCAGATTGTTCAAGCCTCTTCGAATTTTTACCACGATTTCGCTGCGGTTCTGCACGTCAAATGTTAGCTTTTTATGCGGCACACTATACGTTTCGGCCAACCTGAAGGAGGAGTTGAATGTATTCGAAAGCTCCATCGCCCATGAGGTCGAACAAATGCCCCGCAGCCTTTGAAAATCATCAGGTAAGATGACGATAGAACGGGGAATGGACGGCCATACCTCCTCTCCCGTGTCTGGGGAGTCCAGTACACGGCATACTGCAAATGCGAGTTCGTCTCCCGACTCCTTGCATATGTCTTGAATCCATCTTAGAGACGCTCCATCGTCTTGTTGAGCAGTGCTCTCAGCGTTGGAGATGGAGGGCAACTCGGGTTCCTCGTCGCCAAGGGAGCATGTAGAAGGTGGACGAAACTGAAGATCGGCTCCAAACTCCGGCACTTCCTCCCGGGCAGCATCCTTCGGGGCCGAGCTCCATTGGTGGAGCTTCTTCGATAGCTCTGCGACTCGTGCAACTTGAGACTCGTTGATGAACACAAAGAGCTCGGCCAGCCTCTTCCTACAAATCCAAATTACAATATACATTTAACACTAATGTATTGTGTTAATAGTAGTATATACATACCCTTGCTCTTTGGACGTCACATTCCCGGGGATGCCGGTCAGGCAGTCGTAAACAATGTTGGCCGACTCGTGAAGCTCCTCCGACGACAACTCTCCACCGAGCAAGGAGGAGACTGCAGCCAGGAACTCCTCGTAAACCTTCCGGATCGCCAAAGGAGCTGCAAGCGGAAAAGCTCGTGAATTTGCAAAGAAATACAGGCGGTGCTTACCGGAGTCCCATGAGGATACCAACTTCCGAGCAAGGGCCGTCGTCCCAATGGATGCATTCGACGTCCTGCATGCAAGACGTGAGCAACAAAAAACGCAACCCTAAGCAACTCACAGTCGCTCTCTTTCTTCACGCCGCTTCTGAAGCAGCTGCTTGCGATCCAGATAAACCTGATCGATGTTGAAGAAAAAATCGTCATGGTCCCTCAGGGCGGTCGTCAGCCGCGGCGTCTGCAAATGCATGATCAGCGGCAGTCCATCGATTGGGGAGCACATACCTGCAGCTGGAAGATCATGGCGGAAGAACCCTAAATTCTGGCTGGTTGTTCTTAAACCCTACAAATGTATCATGGCGGCAGGCGGTGAGCAGCTTCCGGACCGAGACGCGAGACGGACTTAAAAACCGGCTGCTGGACCAACAAACCGGACAGAGATTCCTTCCTTTGTTTGGGGAATTGAATTCCCCACCGGATTAGGGTTTGCCTGGTCTGTGCGTGCTTACTTGCTTGCTGGCGGGTAAGCGATGGCGATCGTGGGAATGCGACGAGCGAATCCTTGAGACAACATCGTTGTCACTAGCCACACTGGGCTACACATGGAGTACGATCCGTCCGATAGCAGTGGTGAGTGTAGGAAAACAGGAAAATGCGTCCCACCCGAAATGAACTAGGCACTTCATATGGACGTTTTTTCTTTGTTCACAGGAACAGATGACGACCTTCCGCCCAGTCGCGCCGCCGCCAGGGGTGGAGTCCGTGTCAGCGGCAATGGCCGGGCTTTGAGTGGGCCAATTTACGCCAGCTCCCAGACTAACAACGTCGACCAGATGATCCACAGGCTGGAACAAGAGGCTTACACTGCGGTGCTTCGAGCATTCGGAGCGCAGTCCCAAGTCATCACTTGGGTAAGAACTCTTATATATCAGCTCGGCCGTCTGTTATAACTCAGACATTGCCCCACAGGCCAAAGAACGTCTCATGTCTGAACTTCGAAAGGAGCTCCGAGTTTCAGACGAGCAACACAGGGAATTCCTGGGCAAGGTTGCATCCGACGACACCCTTCAGCAGATACAGTAAGTGGTCCTCTAAGCAGTTCCGAGCGAGTCCCTGACGCTATTTCATTCGTATGACAGACAACTATCGGCTGGTCAGCCGGCTGCTGCTCCGCCCGGGACGGAAGCCCCGGCCTCGTCTCAGTCCCGTAAGAAGCAAAAGACGGCCCATGTTGCCCCCGCATCATTGCCACCTCCACCACCAGCGGCTGCTCCCGCACCGTCCGTCAAGTCAGCCTCGGCTCCTTCGACGGTACCGCCTTCCAAACGGGGTGGTCCTCCTGGACAACGGGGTAAAAAGCGGGTAAGACTCAAAACGCGCGTATTGTATTTGTCATAAAATGGGTGTATTCCAGGGACGGGGTGGTGCCGCTCCAAAGGGATCGCTTGGGCACAAGAACCCTGTTGGTAGGCCTTCTACGACCAAGGCTTCGCCCGCCCAAGCCGAGATGCCCATTGACCCATATATCGGACGGAGGGTAAAAACGAGATGGCCCGAGGACGGCACATTCTATGAAGCCGTCATTACCGACTTCAACCCGGACAAGGTACGTATTTTACGCTATGGTGGTAGTAAGCAATGGGGTCATCATTGAACCCATTACTTACCACTACGATGTGCCACTTTCACTTTCGCTTTTCCATTCACTTCAATTTTTGCTTGTGTAAATTCTCCAGGGCCACGTTTTGGTGTACGATATGGACACAGACAACGAATCGTGGGAGTTCGTTAACCTGAAAGAAGTAAGCTTTTTTCTCACGTAGCACTCAAATCATTGTACTTGTATAGGTGCCTCCCGGTGATTTGATATGGGTCGAGGGACCCAATGCAGTGCTGTCGGGCCGGAAGGATCTTGCCCCGAAGGCTGGTATCGGCCGAGGAATCAAAAGAGGCAGTAACTTCAAGGGTGGCCTGTCTTCACCGGGTGGCAGGCCGAGAGGAAGTGGCCGGGGCCGGGGCTGGAGAAGCTCGACGTCGGTTGTCGAGAATGGTACACGGTCTGTGGAGTTAGTGCCACTTGAAGATCTTGCGAAAGAGGTAATAACATATTTCAACTCTTCTAATCAGCATGGGCATGTTGCACCAGGTGGATAAGCTGGGAGAGGAAGGCAAATTTGAAAGCGCAAAAAGAGCTGCAAAGGTATAAGAAGCAGTGATGTCCTTGAGCGTTCTTAATGTCCGATGGTGATGCATTTAGGCCCACGAGGAGGCCATCCGGAAGGTCCTTGCAGAAGTTGGTGAGTCTTCCGATGAAGGCGAAAGCGGTAAGACGGACAGGTGCTGTTGTAGAGATGTTTAACTCCGTCCTGGCAATGGTTGCAGACGATGCCGGGCATGCTCCGTCTTCGCACACACAGTCGCTGGACCAAGATCGAGAACAGAGGAGCAAGCAGAACAGCAGGGATCCAACAGTCGATAGCGACGAGGATGAGACTGCTGGCGAGGAGAGAGGTGGCGAAGGCTCTGATGGTGAGCATACTGTCGGTGAGGCCGGTGGTGCCTCAGACCCTGACGACGATCAACAGGGTGAAGATGGTGACGACAAAGATGAAGGGTAATGGTTATGTTGTTGTCTATCTATCCTGACTCTCTGCATTTCTGGAACACAGGTGATACCATTGCCATTCTCGAGAAAACACTTCACACGACAATTTACTACTAAATGACTGACAAGGAAGGACATGAAAAGGCGCCGGATGCATTCTAGAAAATATTTTTTGGTTGGGGAGGGAAAAAATGCATCTTCAAGGGCCAACAACACACTTATATAGTAGACTGTTTGTACAATGTTGAAGCGGGAGATGGCCGCCGCCGCTGCCACCTTTCCGCCTGTGCTACTGCTGCTGATCGAGAGGTATTGCTTTCGTGTTGTAACATAAACAAAATACCAAAAGAGAGAAGAATGATGATTGTTAAAAAAACAAATGTTGTTAGAGATTCTAGGGCTAGGTCAGATAAAATGGCCGCCAGTGTTGAGGCGGCAGAGGCGCTCAAGGAGCAGGCGAACGCCGCGTTTCAAGGTACGCACCACCCCTCGTCTGAATGGATGGTGATCGTCAGTCACGGCAGCGTGCAAGTTCGGTGACGCGGTGAGCCTTTACTCGCAGGCGATTCAAGCGAATGGTAACAACGCCGTCTACTGGGCCAACCGTGCCTTCGCGCACACCAAGCTGGAAGAATACGGGAGCGCCATCCAAGATGCGACCAGAGCTGTGGAACTCAATCCCAAGTACGTCAAGGTACTCTACCCCGTCTCTGATGGTTCGCGAGTTGCTAAAATGCAGCTCTGATTGCAGGGCTACTACCGCCGAGGTGCCGCCTTTATGGCACTCGGCAAGTTCAAGGACGGGCTCAAGGATTTCCGCCAGGTAAATACTGCGTTTTTACTGCGTATTTCGAGCCATATATGTCTTCCGTAGGTTTGCAAGATTGCTCCCAAGGACCCCGATGCGATGAAGAAGCTGAGGGAGTGCGAAAAGGCCGTCCAGAGGAAGCAATTCGAAGACGCGATTTGCTCCGACGGACCGCAGCGGTCGGTCGTCGACTCGATTCACCTTGATATGATCGGTATGACCTAGTTACGAATACGAAGTCGCCTCTTGACATTCCTTTTCAGAGGTGCATCCCTCTCACGAAGGTGCGAGGATACCTGAGACCGGCATTGACCTGCCCTTCTTGAAACAAATGATGGATGACTTCAAGAACGGGAAGCAGCTGCACAGGAAGTAGGGCACTCGCTTCCGCCTTGATTGATCGATCGAACTCACGAACTTGGCTTTGCAGGTACGCCTTCCAAATACTCCTCAAGATGAGGGAGGAGCTGTATAAGCTTCCTACGCTTGTTGAGATCGACGTTCCTGAGGGGCGCCATTTCACGGTTTGCGGTGATGTCCACGGCCAGGTACCCTATTTCTTTCGTTCGGCATTGCCCGATTTTTACTTTCGTTTTTCTCAGTATTTCGATCTGATGAACATTTTCGAGCTCAATGGTCTACCTTCCGACGAGAACCCGTATCTCTTCAATGGAGACTTCGTAGACCGCGGATCGTTCTCGGTGGAATGCATCCTCACTCTCTTCGCCTTCAAGTGTCTCTACCCGACAGGTGAGTCGAAGTTTTCCGAGGTCTGTCCCCGTATTTACAGACATACGTAGCGTTGTACCTGGCGAGAGGGAACCACGAAAGCAAAGGCATGAACAGGATTTACGGCTTCTATGGTGAAGTGAGATCCAAGTTCACGGAAACCATGGCCTCACTCTTCTCGGAGGTTTTCTGTGGACTTCCTCTAGCGCACGTTATCAACAAGAAGGTTCTGGTTGTTCACGGCGGCCTCTTCAGCAATGACTTCGTGCGGCTGTCCGACATCAACGAAATCGATCGGTTCCAGGAGCCGCCTGATGAAGGTGAGCAGCCCTATATTTATTGCGAGTTGTTGAGCTTAAATGCTTCGTGCTTGCAGGTCTGATGTGCGAGATTCTTTGGAGCGATCCACAGCCCGAGCCGGGACGGGCACCAAGCAAACGGGGTGTCGGTGTTGCGTTCGGCCCGGACGTTTCACAGAAGTTCTTGCAGTTGAACAAGCTCGGTGTGTAGGTTTAACTTGGAGGAGCATCCCTTGATTGAATCGTTTTGTTGCAGACTTGTTGATTAGGTCGCATGAAATGAAGGAGCAAGGGTACGAGGTGGCCCATAATGGAAAGGTCATTACCATTTTCTCGGCTCCCAACTACTGCGACCAGGTATGAGTTTTAAGGTTCTCGGTTAACCTACGTGCCGTGCCGTCCCGTGCTGCAGATGGGCAACATGGGAGCCTTCGTCAAGTTCCAATCGCCGGCTCTCAAGCCGGAGTTCACGTCGTACCCCGCTGTGGTAAGTCGTGGTAGAACCGTGGTTTAATGCTTTGGTTGTTTCATTGCAGCCTCACCCACCCATAAAACCAATGGCATATGCCTCCAACTTCGGGGGACTTTTGTTCTAAAGACGTAAGTGAGCGTATAATTTCCTGCCATAGCCATCGATCGACCTTGTAACACCTGATTCAACCAAAATACTTCGTGGTTAATTGTCCATGTAAATTAAAATGCTTGTGATTCGTTAGATCCAGCGCCTTCAAACGCGCCACGTCAGACGACATTTTTTTATAGTTGAAAACTGTTGAATGTACACCTCCCTCTCTGTAGCATCGGCGGACTTGAACTGGAGATTGGAATCCGTCTTTCTACGCATTGTTGCAAATGCACAAGGAGCAGCAGAGAGCAGCGCCAGTTCTTAAGAGGGGAGCGATTTTCCATTGTTTCTCTGGGCGGGCACGCCAATATTTTATTGTTTCGGGAGGCGTTGAAAGGTCGCCTCAGCTGCTGCTGCTGCTGCCTCCTCCTGCGCTTTATGTTCTTCCATGTAGTGATATAGATTTCGCCGGCCGGCACTGAATCCAACCCTCTGCATGCTCAATCGCAAGCTACATTCTCCATCGGAGCTTTGGTATTGGTCGTCTCGCTCGCGATCGACGACGATGAGTGGGCGACTGCTCCTCTGCTAGTGAAAGGTACGTACGACGAGCCGAGCGGATGGGCGGGAGTGGATGTGAGGGTCGCTCAGGGATTCGGCTGTGGCCTTTTTTTCTCGTCACAGAGATCACGGGACCTGCTCTTTGCGTCTCATATGGTTTTTGTCACTGATCGTGGGCGTCTCCTTGTTGCAGAGGCGCCATTTATTCGCCCGGTTTATTTATTGCCGACCTCGGGTGACCGAGATGGGCAAGTCGGGTCGATGGCTGCTCAACTTCATCGGCGTCAAGTCCAAGTCTTCTTCCTCCTCCAAGGAAAAGCACGGCTCTAGCAACGCTCTCAAGGACGAGGTGAGCACCCGATTCATCGTTTCAGCCACTCATATCCCCGCAGTCCAAGCCCAAGCCGCACCGAGAACGGCGAAGATGGAGCTTCGGACGATCGTCGACGAGGGATTTAACCGCAGAGAACATCCGTCGCAGCAGCAGCGATTACGAGATGAGCGACAGTATGTCGTATGAGAAGGAACAGCAGAGCAACAAGCATGCCATGGCGGTAGCTGCCGCCTCCGCCGCAGCAGCGGAGGCGGCTGTTGCAGCGGCACAAGCGGCAGCGGCTGTCGTTCGGCTAACGAGCAGCGGGGGCGGCTCCTTCCACGCCGCCCCGACGAGTACACTACGTCTCGACGACTGGGCTGCCGTCACTATACAGACGGCTTTTCGGGGATACTTGGTACGTAGCGCTTGTCTTTTGCCGCCCTCTCGAGACCGGACCGTGGCCCTTTTTGCAGGCCAGACGAGCACTCAGAGCTCTCAAGGCCGTGGTCAGGTTGCAAGCCTTGTTCCGAGGTCACCTCGTTCGCAAACAGGCGGCTATGACCTTGCACTGCATGCATGCCCTCGTGAGAGTGCAGACCCGTGCCGCTCACTCCCGACGAACAATGTCTGGGGATAATCACCAGCAGCATCTCAGGAGACAACCACCACCAGCAGCTGCTGTGCGCCCCAGGAAATCCGTGGTATGTTGTTGTCGTGGTTTCTGGTGGTGAGGGTAACGTTGTAAGTGAGCAGGATGGATGCCCTGATGGATGGGACGCTAGCACCATTAGTTTGGAAGATCTGCAGGCCAAGTTCGACCAGAGACAACTCGGTGCTCTCAAACGGGAGAAAGCCAGAAGCTATACCCAGTCTCAGGTACGTATTTTCTACGGTGTAGAGCTGACCTGCATTTTCTCGTAGAGACGAGCAACAAGTGAACGAGGTGAAAACCCAATACTTGATTGCGATTCCGAGACTTACAGTTGGCTAGTCGATCGATGGATGGCTGCCCAAGCTCCAGCGATGGAGGATGGCAGAGATTGCCCAGACCTATCAACCATGGACAGAAGCTCTGAGGCTAGTACCAAGGTGGTAGAGGTGGACTCGGCAAGAACCAAGAGAAGGCACAGGAGGAGGTCAGGGTTATCATCCGAGTCCATCCCATATGAGCCAACTCAATGGTCAACGACTCCTCCCGACTACTTGCAGCAGGCATATGTCCGTCAGGGCTTTGACGATGTCCGCAAGTCAAAGAGGTCTGACCATCAGGATCTCATCTACTCAGATGACGACCCCGATGGTTTCGATACGACTGCGAAGAGCAGTCCGGCATTCTCCACAGCAGGTTCGAAAGGGAGAAGGAACAATGCTCACAGCCATCATCAGTCCGAGGACATGTATTACGACTACCCGAGCTACATGGCTCCGACAAAGTCGAGAGAGGCCAAGACCCGCTCGCACAGTGCCCCGAGGCAGAGGCCCGTGGCTGCTACCTCGGACAAGCAGCCAGCCAGGAAGAGGAACTCGTTGTCCGGCTTGGAAGGCCGGCACAGTTCTCGGTCTCAGCAGCTGCAACAAAGGCAGGTATCTCCGAGCAGGAGAAACAAAGCAAACTTCACCGGACCTTTGTCGCTGGACAGGTCGTGGATGAGTGCCAAGGACTGGTCTTCCTCCAACGGAGACTTTCGGAGGCCTTTCAGACCTTGACCTCGTCTTCTTTCAGTTTTGCTGTTGTAATACTATACTTTTGCTCTCGGCTGTACTCCATGGAGCTTTTAGACTGAAGCATTATCCCTGAGACATATCCTATCGACGAGTGTGTAGTTCTGCATTATCAGATTGCACCTAACTCTGGACTGAAACGGGGGTGATTTTATGCCTGAAGCCGTAAGCCTGGCCTTGAGCCTGATGTCGGAAGAAAGCTTGATGCGCGTGGTAATTGTCTGGAGCATCGTGTAAAAAACATCCAGTGGCACCGGCAAGTTGGTCTGCACAATATTCAACTGCAACATCTGAGACGAACCCCTGGGCTGAACGAAGGGGTTGCTCTTGGCTCCACCAAAAACGAACCCATAGTACAGGAAGACAAGTTCTATGTGATCCACCAGCATGTCCATATGCTTGTTGGGATTCTCAAGCTGAATAATGCACAAGACGTCCATTGCAATGTATGCCGCGAAGTAATCACCGGACCTCTGCTGTGCAACCATCTGAGCAGGCGTTACTTGGGTGACGGTAAGTGAAACAAATCCTGCTTGCAGCAGCTCAAACTTTGGCTCCTTGGGAGACAGGTCGATGTATGCAGCAATGAGAATGAGGAAGAACAAAAAGAGCAACGCCGCAGCCAACAGCAGTGCACCGATCCAGTACTTCTGCACTTCCAGCAGTCGTTGGTCCTTCTGGAGAAACCGAAGTACTGCCTCCAATTGCAAGCTCCTCCTTGACTGTGTTTGGAGCATTTTATTGGAGCAGTTATGCTTCCGCCCGGCCCCTGCGTCTGTAGATCATGAAGAGCAAATGAGAAAAAGGTAACACGCCCCGAGGATGCCGGAGGCCACGCTTTTTATACATAAAACCGAAATTGTGGATATTACATATGGACGAGAGGACGGCACTCTTGGCTGACAAGGACTAATGTCCACATGTATTGCGATGAACTCCTGTGCCATGTTATGAGGTCAGCGCTTGATACTTGATTCTATGTGAAACCATTGCAAGCTATGTGCAGCATCCAAGTATTTCTTGACTAACCGCAAAGTGCAGCAGGGTACTTTGCGGGGTACTTTGCAGGGTACTTTGTAAAAATCTTCTTCAAGGAGAATGAAGCGCCTGGCGTATTGCATTTAACTAGACTAGATAAGTTAATACCCGAAATCGCAATTTGTTTTATCGGAGTTGTGCATATCAAATTGGTGGATCAGAGATTGATGTTTTTACAACATGTTTTTACTTCTGCTTCTTGGCTTTTTCTAAAAAGATGTATTGAGCTACCTGTAAAATACCCTTCGGTAACCATGGGACATACGCCTATCATAGCGTACCTCCGGCTTCAACGATGTTCGCAATTGTTTCACTTGCGAACATCTCGATGGTTTCGAATTGAATCCTTGATTGCAGGAAGTGTTCACAGACGAATAGTTATCAGATTAAGCTCCCTATAAAGCTCCTACAAATCTGACACGTAGAGGCTGTACAGGTTTGTTTCCTTGGACAAGTGGTCAAGACGAGGAACATAGGCAAACTTATCCTCGATGTCAGTAGTTACAACAAAAGCAGACGTTCCTCTCTTTGTTTTCGGCTATATTCATACTGTTGAATTTCTCCGTGACCAAAGCTATTGCTTCAGGTAAGATTCTCCCGGCGACAATGCCTCTCGACTATTAAGTAGTGTTCCATAACGAGGTCGCACCTGACCCTGGCCTGAAATGGGGGTGACTTGATGCCTGACGCCGTAGAGAGCCTTGCCTTGAGCCTGAGGTCAGAAGAAAACACGATCCGCAAGCTAACAGTCTTGAGCATTGTGTAATAAACTCTGAGCGGCACAGGCAAGTTGGTCTGCACAACATTCAAGGACAGCAAACCAGACGATCCCTTGGGCTGAGTGAAGGAACCGCTCGTGGCTCCACCCAGAATGAACCCATTGTACAAGAAGATAAGCTCAATGTGATCCACCAACAAGTCCATATGCCTGTTCGGATTCTCAAACTGGATAATGCACAAGACGTTGAACGTGAAGTAAGCGGCGTAGTAGACGCCCGACTTCTGCTGTGCAGCCATCTGCGCGGGAGTTGCTCTGTTGGTGTTCAGTGCGAGGAAGCCTGCTTGCAAGACCTCAAAATTTGGCTCCTTTGGCGACAGCTTGAAGTAGGTGACAATGAGAACGATGAGGAATGCAAAGAGAAACGCCGCAACCAGCTGCAGTCCACAGAGCCAGTAACTCTGCACTCGAAGTAGCTGTTGGTCCTTCTGGAGAAAGCGAAGTTCTGCCTCCAATTTCACCCCGTGCAGCATGTTTGATCTTTGGTTTTGTTTTAGCCCGGGGCATTTTACCGGAGCGGTTATACTTCCGCCGCCTGCGTTATCCTCAAAACTCAGCCACCACGTGGATGTAGTAAGACCCGCGCTCCGACCATTGTCGTTGTCAGCTGAAGTTGGAATCCGGCGCACGAACAGAACGTAACCGTCGACCATTGCCGAGGAGAATGGAAGTGGAGCAAATGCAGGCGGTACACGAGGAAGACGAGCATGACGAGCATGATGCCGGGGGTTTGTTATCAACGATGACAGGAGCAGAGCTAGCTAGTTTCTTCCTCCGGCCTTCAGTCAGCTTTCATGTTGCCTTGGCCGGAGGGAAGACTCTCTGGTCTTATTGGCGTAGTTACAGACGGAGTCGGGCCACCACTCCGCAGGCCCAAGAGGAGGAAAACAAGCGGAGGGCCGCTCAGTTCTTGCAAGACAGCCATTATTCCAGAATGGAGGCGAGTTGCAGCAAGCGAGTTGGGGTGGCAGCGGTGGTGGTGGTGGCAGGGATAGCTCTCATGTACGTTCTGCTGCTTGTCCTGTACACTCGCTTCCATCCCAGTGTCCCGTTACTGGACGTGGTAAACGCGACCATCAACCACCTAACCACGGTGGATAATGGTGGCCCGTGGAACGTGAGCGCAAGCTTCACCGTGAGCATCAGTAACGAAAACAAGCGTCTCGACTTACACAGTGATTACGTAGAGGTATCAGCGTCCTGTTACGGGGTGCCCCTTGGTAGCGAGAGGACCCCAGCGTTTGTGCAGCCTCGACGAAGTACAAGAACCGTGGAAGTAAAACTGGTGCAGCCGAACATCGACGTTCCGATGCTCCAGAGGTATAACGTCGACAGGGACGCTGGTGCCGGCAGCCTAGCGATGCTTCTTCATATTACCCTCAAAGCTAGAATGTCTACGTTGCTAGGTGTCAAATCACCCATCGTCTGGTCCCGGGAGAAGTGCAAGCTTCATATAGCTGATGGCAACTACATCTTGCAAAAATCGTGTGCTCTAGAGTGAATGGTAATTAATCAAAGTTGAATGTAAATAAACTCTCTCTAGTAGGAGGCGCTGAGAATAAGGCCAACTGGGCAGTGATCACTTCCGTCCACATGAGGAAGCGTGTAGGAGTCCAAAACTCTACTATGAAGTGCCTCCGAGACAAGGAAATAGTCAAGTCTCCAACCTGAAATATGCAACACGTTATTCACCATGTGTCGTATAGGATAATCAGATAGAACCTCTGTTGTTCCGTCTCGCGTTGGACCGATAGCTCCAGTAGGTGTAGCCGACGGCATTGGGATGCTGCCGCCGGAAAGTGTCCACGAATCCTTTCTCCAGAAAACAAGCTCCAAATGACTTCCTTTCCTCAGGTGTGAACCCGGCGCTTTTGGTGTTCCCCTGGACACAAACACCCTCAGTTGAACCACAAACGCTTCCACTCTTACGTTGGGATCATAGATGTCCATTTCCTGATGTGCACAGTTGAGATCACCAGTAAGCACTACAGGTTTCTTCTTTTGAAGGTCCTGCCAAATAGCCAACTCATTACACGAGTCATGTTTTCAAGCCCCCGACTTTCACCATCAAGTGGCTGCTCAATGCAGGGTCCCAATCGTTTGTTCTATATGCCTGCAAAACTGTGTGAGGTCGCTACAAGCTGACAAGATGGAAATTACTGACCAGGCGTTCCAGCTTCTGTCCGGAGTTTGGAACGTATACATTCACAAGGAAGAAG
>LDJE01101103.1:0-11286 GCA_001021135.1 Selaginella kraussiana
CAATTATCCGAGGGTGAAACCATTGATGCAAAGTTTATAAAAATACAAGCAGCGTATGAGTTGTTGATGGATACCGAAGCTCGCAGAAATTACGACCTAGACAATACGAGCAATCCGATGAGAGTAAGCTGATGCTGCTCAACGTTGGTATAAATTTTGGGGGATTTTCTAGGCTTCGAAAGCTTGGATGGAGTGGCTCATGAAGCGGAAACAAGCGTTTGAGCAACGTGGGGATATGGCTGCTGCATTTTGGGCACAGCAGCAAAACAGAGAAATGAATATCAAAGCCCGGCAGCTCTCAAAACACAAGGTGCTTAACAATATGAAACACATACATTTTAACATATCAAATGTGGCTGTGCTGCTTTCTGCAGGTTGATCTTGGTGAAGAAAAGCAGATTTTAGCGAGATCGAAGCAACTTTCGGCTGCTCATGTTGAGACAACCATGAAACGACACACGCTTGTGCTTAAGAAACGGGACATTATCAGAAGGCGAGCTGAGGAGCAGCGGGCCCGGGAGCAACTTGTCCAAAAGCTCTTGGCTGCAGAAGGTCTCGAAGTCGAAGAAGAGCATGGATCCCAGCAAGAGTGATGCTTGTCCTGCCAGCAATGTTGGACCACGTCGTAGTGATGATCATGACAAACAAACAGGTACGACGTAATCGTCTCGACTTGTTTAATTTATAGGAGCATACGCTTGCAACTTCGTTAGTTCGTTAGAAAGAGTACATTTTCTTCACATTGTCAATCATAATATGTAATACAATGAACATCCAATACGTATTCACAGTTGGACTGTACACAAATGGTATCACCGCGTCAAGACGTATTGGCAATAAAGCATTTATGATGCACGTTCACATTATTTAACAAACTCAATTAGTAATACAAAAGCATAGAATTTGCATAACAAATATAACAGTAATGTACTATATTATTTGTTGTTTGTTGTTCATATGTAGGGGTGAAATATGATTTATTATACATATATTTTTTGTATGATATATCATGTGAATCCAGGTGTATGCCTTTGAAGATAAAGTTCTAATGTTTTGGACATTCAAATCTATAAAGTTCCAATTTAGAGAGTTGGTAAGATGGTTACTAAGTTAGATCGTTTAACAACTGGATACAAACATAGCTCATCCATTTAATCTAGATGGTTACTAAGCTAGATAGTTTAACAACTGGTTAAAGAAAACATAAACTTCTCACAGCTCATCGATTTAATCGAGTTACAGCACTACAATTCTTCTGCCCATCTCCGCCATATTTAAGCCTAATAAAAAAATAATTTAGGGTGGATCGTTGTGTTTTTTAAAATTTGAATGTATTGATAGATAGATAGAATTTATTTATTTGAGCCCATACCTTCAACAGGCAGGGCCACACAGGGACGTATATGTATATTGAATTGATATTTAAGCATTTTATATACTTAGTTCGATTGTTTAACAGCTAGTTACAAAAAATGAAATGTGATTCACAGCTGCTGCCGGTGATGGTGATACTGCTGCTGCAGATGGTAAGGTGGCTGCTGCTGCTGCTGTTGCTGGTTGTTGTGGTGATGGTGCTGCTGCTGAAGCCTGGACATGTGCAGCTCAACTGGAGGAGGAGGTCCTGGCTGCTTCTGGTGCCTATAGCGGCATCCAGGCCCATTGGGGCAAAACCCAAGCCTATACATGTTGCATTCTTGGATGGCCTCGCTGCTGTGCTTGTAGATGCAGTCTGCTTCGCGGCACTCACCGAAACGGAGGAAAAACTGACAGAGGCATGCGCGACTTATCGAACTGGTGGAGGAACACGCACTCGGTGCCTTACTGCCCCACCGCAGCCGCACCACCGATTCAGGCAGACGGTATGCAAGTACTGGTTCAAGGGGCTGTGCATGACAGTAATCGCCGCTGCCGCTGCTGGCGCAGCTGCGTCCTCGAAATCGAATTTTCTTTAGTGATTGCATTATTATTGATACACAATGGCCGGATTACAACAAGACACGACGGGAGCAACTTGTGCAAATGTTAGTCCAACAGGTTTGAAAGCATGGAACTGAGTACAAGCAAGAGTGCCAGCAGACTTGGACCATGATGGGTACGGCGTATTGATAACAACCAGGTGTGGAGGTGCGTACTTTATGAAACTTTAGTTTCATACGTTGTCAATCATAATACATAAAAATGATGCATTTTTGATCATTTTGATGTACGTTTCTATTCACATGGTTAAATATGGGAAGCCGTTTAAGCCTCAAGGCTAAAGGAGAAATTTTCAAATTTACATTGAAATTCATTTTATTGATGTTTTAAAGCTAAATCACTGGTGCTAATCAATACACATATAAGCTGAACCTGGTCCTAGATCACATAAACTGCCTGCACCTATACCCACTTGCAGCGTATTAGTTGTCAATACGTCCTAATCCATAGCTAGTATATGGCTCATGATATTTTTCTTGTTTCTGGTATGCAAAAAAATGATTTTTCATTGTAGCATCAGCTAAGCATAGGGTAGCCATGAAGAGTCCTGGCATAGTTTTCCCCGAACTGGTTCATCATGCAATGTGAAGTCTAGTTTTTTCCAGGCTTTCAAGTGTTCTTTTCAATTGGGAAACAGAATCTGGTGAGAGGTCAATGCAGATGCGATGCAGCAGCTCCCCAAAATTTAAAAATCCCCATGAAACTGGTGCTGTCCTCAAGGCAGGTAGCATACATTTGTCTATGGTTTTCCCAACCCATTTCCTTGATGATTTTTCTACGATCAAGCCTTTGTTCCCGTGATGCTTCACAACCACGCCTCAATAACAGAGGACACCCGTGCTCTGCAAACCATGTCCCCTTGATTTTTCAGGAATATTTCTTGGAATTTCCGTGAATTTCCCGGAATTTCGTCGGCCACAACCGTCGCCGTTTGACAAACGGTGCGGCCAACGTTTTCCGTTGCCGCGACGGAAGACGTCCGTTAGGTGGACGGAGATTCCTCCCAAAGAAAAAGGCAAAGAGGCCGCTGCTGCTCTTCGTCTGCCCCTGCTCTTTGTGTGCCCTCTGCGGCCGCGCGTGACAAGTTGCATGCGACGAGTCGTTCTTGCATAAATCGGAGAAAATTCGTTTGAACGTCAGCAATGCGCGCGGATTTTGGGCTCTTCATCCGCTAGAACAGGTCCTTCGTGAGAGAAATTTAGTTTCCTGAGCGCATTTCTTGGGTTCAATCCTGGTCTCCTTGGCGAAATCCCGTTATTCTTGAGAGTTCTTGGAGTTCTTGAACTGCCTCGGCGGATTCTTGCGAAATTTCGAGTGGCGAATCGAAATCTACGAGGCGCTTCTGTTTCCGGCTGAAATTTCTCGGAATTTCGTGAGGATTTCGACAATGGGAGCCGCTCCAGGGCAGGGGAGAGCAAGAACGCCAGTGAAGATGGTAGATCTTCGTCAGGACAATATCATCAACCAGCCGACGACGGTACACTGCGAGAAGGACGTAAAATGCTGGCCGGCGCTCCGATCGCTGGCTGCGCTGATCACACCATCGTGTTCCTGCGGCTGCACGGCGTCCTCCAAGAAGAAGAAGCTGGCCCTGAAGAACGCCGCCGTCCACGACCACACAGACGGCTCCTCGCCGCCGCTGCCGCCGCTACCTTCAACCCCGTCTCAACTCGGCCCCATCGTCACGGGCACCATCTTCGGGCACCGCAAGGGAAAGGTGAGCATTTGCATCCAGGACGATCCACGGACGCCGCCAGTGATGATCCTGGAGCTGGCGATGCCCACATTCCTCCTCGTCAAGGAGATGTCATCGGGGCTCCTCAGGATCGCCATGGAGTGCGAGAAGGACGAGTTCATACGAAAGCCGCTGTATTTGGAGCCCGTCTGGACGATGTTTTGCAATGGGCGCAAGGTCGGATTCGCCGTCCGGCGGCCCTGCTCGGACGCCGATCGCGCAGTGTTGAGTCTCATGCAATCCGTCTCGATGGGCGCGGGCGTCATCCCGACGCCAGCCATGGATCGCAAGAACCCTAGCGACGACGACGAGGACGATCTCATGTACATGAGAGCAACCTACGAGCGCGTTGTTGGATCCCAAGATTCCGAGTCTTTTCATATGATCAACCCCGATGGCTCCCCCGGTCAGGAGCTCAGCATATTCTTCATGCGGGCGTAGCATATTCTTCGTACGGGCTTGGAGTTTGTACACCAAATTCGAGAACGTTTTTTCTCCATGCGTGACGTTGGGGATTGAAGAGATTGTGGGATTGTGGATTTGAAATGTATATAGTCTATTGAAGTGGTAGTTTGTGGCTTGTGATCCATCCACATTCCATTGTGTCAGAGCGCAAAATACAAGCGCAACATTATGGTAGACAGCAAAGAGTCGTACGATTGTCTCCCTGTATTATGGTGTGGATTTATACGACGAATATTTTCATTTTTTCTTGACCATGATAAATCGGAAATTTCGCTGTGCTTCCAACATTCCATTTCCAAGACTATGATAGACTAGATCAGATTACATGCCTGTCGCTACGCCGTATCCCAAATGTTCCACGTTCAACCCACCAGAGCTAAAGTAGTAAAGGTAGAAAAGTACGATGATGATACGACAGAGGTTGAAATCGGATCCTAGGACAACCATGCTCCATCCAATGTACAAAAAATCTGTACAAACTCTAGAATCATGTACATTCACCATGGATGGTATCAGAATGTCCCGAACCATACATAGGTCACACTCTCGCGTGGAAGTCCTTGACAAAGGTCTCAGGCTTGCGGGTGCAGGCACTCGAGACTTCACTGGCCCTCATTCACTTCGTGAGGGACAATTCATTTCATATCTCCTCTGGCACAATGCTGGTACTATCGTTGTTCATGTCTTTTGGTGCACAGAGAATGCATGGCTCCTAAGCATGGCCTCACCCTGCCATTGTTGTCCCGTGAGCTGTAGCACAGCTCTGCCAACATTTTAAGCCATAAGCCCTAAACCCTGAACCAATAAAGTCCATACATGACATCTCAATTAACTAAATATATAAAGCTTATATTAGCTCTAGGTCGAACTTTTCACTAGGGGTAGGAGGAATGAAGGGAGCTTGTTGCAAGAATTTCGAGTCTTCAAACGGGAGCATTTACACCGATGGATGCACGGAGTTCCTGCCTGCTTCTGATGACGAGATGAAATGTGAAGTGTGTGAATGCCATAAGCATTTTCATGTAGAAAAGACGGAGAACGACTCCAAGGTAGAGCCATTAGTACCAGGTTCTAGGGCTAAGGAGGAAGAGGTTGTTGTGAGGAGTGCTTCTGGCAGGAATGGAAAAGCGCCAGCTTCTAATGAAAAGGCGCCCTCTAGTGCAAAGGTACCCTCTTCCAAGAAGTACACTACTGATGATGATGATGAGGAACCCAAGCCCAAGAGGAAGAACGCTGAACCGAAGACCTTTCCCCAGCAGAACTTGCAGCCTAAGAAGAAGCAGCGAATTGTGTTAAGTGATGATGAACAGGAAAAGAAGGAATTGTTCAAAGATGATGATAAGGAGGTGGAGGCATATGATAGTGTAGATATGAATGGTGAGGCCAACAAGGATGACGGGGATGATACTGTGAAAGATGATGATGTGGACTTCCCCAGCGATGTGAAGAAGCAGAAGCCGAAGAAGAGAGGACGCAAGCCTACCAACCCGGCTGGAAGGGCTTCAACTGGTGAGGCTATTAGGGCGAAGTTCCCAAAGTCGACTGAACTATTTATGCGCGATGGCGTTGAAATGCTTAAATGCTTACCTTGCAATCTATCTTTCAAGCAGAACATCCAGCGTCGTTCATTCGACGGTTTCATGAAGCATATAACGAGAGCAAAACACATAAAGAAGGAACGTATGTTTCTTGCTGGAAAAAATGCAACCGTTGTCTCGGAGGATGAGGAAGAAAATGCGGAGACTGCTTCTGGTGATGGCAATGCAGTTTTGTGAATGATTATAAAACTGCACGTGTTTCAAACAAATAACCAATAAGGCTGTTTTTCGCCAATGATTATAATATGAATAGCGATTGGCTTAAAAGAAAAGGGTACCTTTAGGACCGGCCACTAAATTCTTCATTTAGGTATTAAAATCTCCATTTAGCTAGTAGGATGATTTGCGATGATCACCAAAATTGGGAAGAGGTGAGTAGATTCAAGTCATACTTCAGGAGATGGCGAGCACAAGGGCCTTGTTCTCAGTACGGAAAACTCATTGATTGTGCACGGAGTCTCAGTCCTCAGGCACGCAAAAAGGCTTTGGTTTTAGTGGAAAAAAAGCTTCCAAGGAATTGTAGTGTGGACTGGATGTGGTTGCACATATACTTAGATCCAGCGTCTAGGTTTGCCACCTCCATAGTCAAAGCAGTTGCTCAAGGGCACTTCAATGGCATTGGTATTAAATATCATCCATCTCAGGAGGATCATCTCACGACCGCCAACATCCTTGTGTTGGTAAATTTGATGCTAGAAGGCCGCATTGTTCATGATCAATTAGATCGTGCAGAGTTTATCAAGCAGCTGGTCGAGTATCTCTGTCGAGATGGCGTCTCAGCAGCTGATGAAGTTTGGAGTCCCATTATCAGGCTATCACAGAGTTTGCCCCGTGCTTTGCAACATTATTTGGTGAGAAAGTTATTGGGTACTATTGTGAACGGGATTGAAGTTGTTGTTTTGATCAATACCATGCCAGAGACAGGGTCAGATTCAGATTAAATACATGTATTAATCAATATCGTATTAAACAAGATCATCTGGACTTTCATATAAAAGCCTCGAATGTATTGTGCTTCAGGACATTTGCTTAAAGAATAAGCACGTATTAAGGAAGATTATGCTAGTCAATATCATATAAAAAATACATATAAACTAGTTCAAATGAAAGCGCCATGCAAGCCACATGAACATATACGACATTTTCTTAAAGTATTAAGGAAGATTCTAATATACCTATCAAAGTACCTTCTTGAGCCACAAGCTTCCATATGAACGCTTCCAATTGTGTTGCCAGTGCTTCTGTACATTGAATTAAAGAAATAATATACTATTACTTAGTACAAGACTTAAAGTAGTTTTACACGAAGTAGTGTGCAGTGTGTCGAACCATTTTCAGTGCATGGTAACGTAGTTTACGGTCAATTCATCCTACTCAATGCGAAACAGTAACGATGGTGACGCATCCAACTTGCCACGTCATACTCATGGTCAAAAGAAGCCCTAATGTAAGGGGTAATTTTTTGGTTGGATTTCTTCTTGAGCGTCCAGCAGCGATGTGCTCGCAGCTCCACCCGCGCCATGGCCGAAATGCGCATCGCCATTCAGCTCCGATGGATTGGTACGAATCGACTGTGTCTTCTACAAGGTAGTGCGTATTTCCCGTCGTATACAGAGCTGCATTGGATCTCCCCAAAACGCTCAGGTTTCCCCTGTCGCAGCTGCAAGCATTTCCTAAGCAGAACTTTTGAAACAATCGCTCAATTCCCGAGTTGATCGAAGATGATGTGCCATTGCTCCCGAGAGCAGTTCATGTTCGAGGAGAACATGTCCTCGCCCGAAGCTGCGGGAACGACCATGTCCGCCATGGACATGTCTGCCAGTGGCCTCTCCGCTAAGACCATGGAGGGCGAGGCCAAACTTGACGAAGGGAACATCGAAGAAGCCGAATCATCTCTCCGAGAAGCACTGTCTCTCAACTTTGAGGTACGTACTTGATGCATAGTAACGACACCTGACCATGGTACCATTGATTGCATTGGTGATCACCATTTAACGCCCCATTGAATGGTAGTATCAGGATGAGTTAGTTTTAATTGTGGTTGTCATTTAAAATGCATTGATTAGCATGGGTGTTTGTGGTATAACGACCGTCGTTAAACCAACGGCTATAACCTAAACCCATGAGGATCTATTTCGTTAACAACTGCCTTTGTAACTATAGATTGTTGTAACACAAAAAAACTATACATTGTTAGTCGTTAAACGGTCTAACGAAACGATGGGTTAAACCACCATAGATGCCATTTTTTGTGGTAACTTGATACGGTAGTAGCATTCACCTAGTCATGGTAGCTTTCACCATTTACCATTGGTATAACAATTGATTAACTACGTCGTTTTCTTTCAGGAAGCCCGAGCTCTACTAGGACGGCTTGAGTACCAGAGAGGAAACGTCGAAGCCGCACTACAAGTATTCGACGGTATTGACATAAACGCAGTCGTACCAAGAATGCGATACTCCCTCGTAGACCGAGCTCGGCATCGGCGAGGCCGTTCTCGAACCGATCCATCGCACAACGTAGCATTGCACGCGGCAAGTCTCCTTGTGGAAGCCATCTACCTCAAGGCAAAGTCCCTGCAGAAACTGGACCGCCTCAAAGGTACGAAGCTTTAGGTTTAGGTTTAGGGTTTACAGAGCATTGTCCTGATCATTAGGTTTTGTAGAGGCTGCGCAGGAATGTAAGAGCGTATTGGATACCGTAGATACGGCACTACCTCAGGGTGTACCCGAGGTATGGTCCGGCACGAAGCTGCAAGAGATAATCAGCAAAGCAGTGGAGCTCTTACCGGAGCTGTACAAGCAGGCGGGGATGTTTCAAGAGGCAATCGTTTCGTATCGGAGAGCGCTTCTCACTCCGTGGAACTTGACACCCGAGTGCTCGGGCCGGATCCAGAAAACGTTTGCGGTTTTGCTGCTCTACGGCGGCGTTGAAGCCGGCGCTCCCAGGCTCGGCGCTCAGATCGAAGGTGCGTACACCCCGAAGAACAACGTCGAGGAGGCGATTTTGCTGCTGCTCATTCTGCTGCGGAAACACTCGCTGAAGAAGATCCCGTGGGACTACACCGTCATGGAACATCTCTCGTTCGCGTTATCGGTCTGTGGACAGCCGATCGCGTTGGCCGAGCAGTTCGAGGAGGCGCTGCCGACGATCTACAGCCGGTGCGACCGATGGTACAACCTCGCACTGTGCTACAGTGGCGCCGGTGACCACGACACGGCGCTCGATCTGCTGCAGAAGATGCTCAACCACGTCGAGCGGCCGCACGACGTCCCGGCGTTGGTGCTTGCGGCGAAGCTCTGCTCTCGAGGGTCCGAGCACGTCCGAGAAGGCAAGGTATGGAGCCAAAGAGCCGTCTTGTTTGCGGAAGGCAAGCTCGGCTACCTGAGAGGCCGAGCCCGGGAGTTCCTCGGCGTGGCTCTGTCGAAAGAGGCGAAAATGTCGACCTCGGACTCCGAGAGGGCCTGCCTGGAGGACGAGGCCTTGGGGACGCTACAAGAGGCCATGGAGATCGAGAAGACGGATCCGTACGCCGTATTCGACTATGGAGTACAATCTGCCGAGAAGGGTGACCTCAATACAGCTCTGGACGCTGCCCTAACGTACATAGAGCTGACCGGCGGATCTGTGATCGAGGGGTGGAGGTTCATGGCGCTGGTTTTATCGGCTCAGCAGCGGCTTGCGGATGCGGAGGTTGTGATCAATGCGGCTGTCAACGAAACGGGGAAATGGGAGCAGGGTGAACTGCTGCGGACGAAGGCGAAGCTTCAAGCGGCGCAGCGAAAAACTTCCGAGGCGATTCAGACGTACATGCTGCTGCTAGCGCTTGTACAAGCGCAGAGGAAGACTACGGGTAGCTCGTCCAAGGTACTTTAGGTTTAGGGTTTAGGGCTTTATAGGGTGCGAGCTGTGAAAAATGGTTTTTTTCGCAGAACGGAGACCACCGAGTAATGGAAGTCGAGGTATGGCACGATCTCGCCTTTGTGTACATTTCGCTGTTGCAATGGCGAGATGCCGAGATGTGCCTTGAGCGAGCGCAGGGTTTGAAACAATCGCCGGCTGCGACTTGGTGTACAACAGGTATGTCAAACCCTAACCCTAGCCCATCCTAACTCAAACCGAACTTGGAAAACGCAGGTTTTTTGTACGAGTCTCGTGGTCAGGATGAACAAGCAACGAGCTGCTACAACAATGCTCTGGCTGTTGATCCCGATCACGTAGGCAGCAAGGTTGCCCTCGGTGGTGTGCTCAGGCGGTCGGGAAGGAAGAATCTACCGGCTGCGAGGAGTTACCTGAGCTCAGCGTTGCACGATGATCCTAAGAACGCCACTGCGTGGTATAACCTTGGGCTGCTGCACGAAGAGGAAGGTCGCCTTCGAGATGCTGCTGATTGCTTCCAGGCCGCCTTTCTGTTGGAGCAATCTTCGCCAGTTGAGAAGTTCAACACTCTACGTTGCTGGTGGTAGTGTCAAGTTTGGGATAGAACATCTTGGCACTTTGATAAATGACTCCGTTCGCGACCTGTGTTGACGACATTGTCGTTATTGAAAGTTGACCGTTGTTGACTTTATCTTGATTTAACAGGTCTCCATCTTAAACATTGTTTTTTCATTCTAAATATTTCGATTTGGCGATTTATGTACACCAAGAGGTTTAAGCCAAGTCTTTTTGTTTTTAAAACACGCTCTTTTTGTTTTGGGCTACATAGTGTTCGTGTCTGCATACATATTGGACAAACATACTAAAGCTGCAGAATTATCAACACTCTCATTTCTTACCACACCCTCAAATGCAACTTTGCTTACTTGTATTTCCAAGCAGCTCCTAGAAGCGTCATCCATAGCTGTATCTTGTTTGTGTGCACCTTCTTGAGCATAACCGTATCTTTTAGCTGATTAGCACGTCCCAACAGATCAACCATGCAAACATAATGCTCGAGTTGAGGAATCACTCCACTCTCAAGCTTGAGCTCAAAATATTGGCACCCTTGAGCAGCATAGCTACAGGCTGTGAGGACGGCCAGGAACGTAATATTATTTGCCCTGTATCTTCGAGAGAAGTTCAAAAATCTCACTAGCACCATGCCGGCTATATCCTAGTTCCATATAGCTAAATCCAAAAATTGCTGTGCCTCACCCATGCTTCCACACTTTCCACAGAAATCTACGAGAGAGCATACTACCGATTACTAATTCCACAATGTATCTCTTTTCCAGTCTCCAGAGCTGCTAAACTTCCACTCGCTTTCAGTGCGGCAAGGTAAGTTCCATAATTTGGATCTTTCATCAAAGAAAACACCGTGAGTCTCAGTCACCTTCCTGAATGTACCCCATGATCAAGCAATTCCAAGGTACAGAATCTGAAGTAGTATGCATCTTCTCGTAGAGACTACGAGCATCCTTCATGCTTTTTGCATACGTGTCAACTAGAGAGCTAGCAACGAAGATATCAAGCTCAAAACCCCATTTTGCAGCTTGAGCATGTATTGATTTTCCTACTTCAAGTGATTC
>LDJE01101130.1:0-14630 GCA_001021135.1 Selaginella kraussiana
ACCTTAAATTCTACTTGAGGTCGTTGCCACTTCTAGATCTTTTATTGAGGAAGAAAATGGCCCTTATTCAAGAGCTCCAGATGATGAAGAGAGATCGGAGTATGCGTATTGGTACTTAAACAGCCAATATGTTTGGATGTAAATATATTATGCTTAATAAAATCACACTCTGTTTTTGTGAATTGATGATCGTTGCGACCCAAGAGCACTGCCGACTGGTTCATCCGCGCGTTTTCCTTCCCAACCCAAGCACAAATCGCAAGAAAACTCACAGAAACTTACAGGCTTCCCGCTTTACATCGTATACATCTTCTATAACGCGTTGGTAAGGAGTGTTTATCTCCGGTTTAGTACAGTACTGCCAGCTGATAAAAACTTGGATTCCCATGTAATTTTCCAGGTGCCCTGAGGATGATAATTTGAGCAACTTCATTGATTTTCTTCTTAGCTTCACTGAAAATGACAAATGCATCTTTGACTCCTTTGATTAGAAATATTTGCAAGCTTCCCTATTGCTTGCAGGTTGTTTTTTCCGTTGGCTACAATCATTGTGTCTGAGAATCCAAAGGGATGGCCAGAGGACTTATAGTGATACCTTTTGCAAGGTTACTTACTCATGTACGATGGCAGCTGGTATTCCATTCGATGAAGGAAATATCAATCCGTTTTCTGTAAGTATCACACTAGCTCGTAGTACTTACTAACCTGTATTTCAGGGTCGGGGATTAAGTAACTCAATGGTAAGCAGTTTCTTGGTTGTGGATCTTGCAAAGCTTGATGTCTTGTTCTTTAGTCTCGCATTGAAGACCTGGACAAGAAGGAGCGAGAGCTTCAGCTTAAGGAAATGGACCTGGCCAAGAGAGAAATGGTACAAGCCATATATATTCAACTTTTTAATATGATGTAACCGCAGGAAATCAAAAGAAAAGAAGAAGCAATGGCTAGAGGTAGCAAGTATTGTAATTCTGCAGAACTCTGATGTTTTTCTTCAGCTGGTGTTTACCTGGACCAAAGAGACTGGCCTCCATTTCTTCCCATTATTCATCACAACATACAAACTGACATACCAGAACATCTTCGTAGGAGCCAATATATTGCGTTTCTGAGTTGGAATGGTAAATGCTGTATGTGTAGCTTTGGAGTTTAACTGTTGGCAACAGGTATTGTGCTAGCGCTGACATGGAATTTTTGTGCGGTGACTGGTGCCTTCATAGGAAAGGCTGTTTCTCCATCACATGGTAATGCACTTTTTTTCTCTGGACTATCTTCTCACGATGTACTGTTAAAAGGTGTTCAAATTATCTTTCTTGGCCTCATCTATATGATACTTGGGATTCCATTGTCCTACTGGGGCTGGTACCGTCCCCTCTATTGTGCTATGAGGTAAGATGATTATTCATCCGCTGCGAGTTTTGTTTGACAGTGGATAATTATACAGAAACGATAGTGGATTCAAATATGCAAGGTTTTTCATGGCATATTTGGTAGGTTGTAAAGTGTATTTTGCTCACCTAAACGTGCATTTTGAGCAGTTTCATATCGTATGGTGTATTGCAGCAGCTATCAGTCCACCTATCATTAGTGGATGGTATTCTCTTGCGTGAGTATGATTGAATTAATTAAGCTCATTAACTTTATTCGTCCAACTGAACAGAGGAATTATCCCGGCTTTAAATTTTTTTGGGAACGGGCATAACGTTGTTGGGGTAAGTGTTGATTAATAGTGTCATGATAACAGGGATTACTTTCTTAGATTCTATTCTTTGTTGGTTTTGGCCTGTTCACTGCAGAAGCACTCATAAGCATATGGGTTCTCAAGGTACTTCCTTTCATCGATCAGTTTTTCTTACTGAAACT
Organism: Selaginella kraussiana; assembly: GCA_001021135.1. NCBI lineage: Eukaryota > Viridiplantae > Streptophyta > Lycopodiopsida > Selaginellales > Selaginellaceae > Selaginella > Selaginella kraussiana. The sequence goes on from LDJE01101130.1 coordinate 1,858, forward strand.
TGACTTGCAGCTCGTATATGTGAAGTTCCGGTCTCCTGTAGCAATATAATTCATCTCTTTTGGGTGGAATGATTCAGTTTTTTTTGCACAAGGGATGTCATCCCCTATTCTAGAACTATAGGACCTATATAGTCGGCTTGTAAAGGTTTCACTTATTTATGAGTTCGTTACATCTTCAGTCTTGTAAAAATTGCGGCTGAGAAGATGTCACGAGACCACAGCATATTATAATGGAGAAAGCTCTCTGATTGAAGAAAAGAGATACACACAACTTTCTGGTGTGTGCATTCATGGGAACGGCATGTTGACTTGAGGCCCTTGTGTATACTGTTTGACCTAGTCTCAGTCGATGGCTGAGTATAACGGCAGGCAGATGCCCAATGAATTGCTCCGCGTTGACACAATGTAAAACTCGACTTCCCAATTCTTGTCCACATCGAAACACACGGTGACGACAGAATTTGCGCGTATTGGAAAGCCGATAAAAGCCAACTCTTAGAGCAGCGGCAACAACATCAATCCTCAAGCTTTTTTGCTCTTCTGACGCTTCCTATTCATTATCTCTGTGCTCCAACATTCTTGAACCTCTCTGCAAAAGCTCTGCAAGCTCGTTAAAAGCACCGCATTGAATTGAAATGGGCACCTTTAGTTACTTCATGGTTGGCATTGTTCTATGCTGCTGGTACGAGGTAGCATTCGGGCAGCTCAGTCCCAACTTTTATGCCACAACTTGCCCGAACTTAGCCTTCATTGTTCGGAGAACAGTCCGGCAGGCAGTTTTCAATGAGCCTAGGATGGCGGCTTCAATCCTTCGGCTTCATTTCCACGACTGCTTTGTCAATGTGAGTCTCCGGGTTTTTGTTCTTTGCACTTGCTGAAGCTTCGAATGTGATATGTCCAGGGCTGTGATGCTTCCATCCTCTTAGACGACACAAGCACCTTCACTGGAGAAAAGACTGCTTTGCCTAACCAAAACTCTGTCCGTGGCTTCGAAGTTATAGACAGCATCAAAACCGCAGTGGAAAATGCTTGTCCAAAGACTGTCTCATGTGCTGATATCCTTGCATTAGCAGCCCGGGAAGGAGTTCTTGCTGTAAGTTCCAACTTTATGTTGAAGCTTTTCCTCATTTTCTTCTCTGATGTGCAGCTACAAGGTCCTCCTTGGCAAGTTGGCTTGGGACGAAAAGACAGTACCACTGCAAGTGCAAGCACAGCGAACAATGACATTCCGGCACCGACCTCGACTGTTCCACAGCTCATATCAAAGTTTCAAGCCAAAGGTCTCTCAGTTCAGGATATGGTAGCACTTTCTGGAGGTCATACCATTGGGCTTGCTCGTTGCACAGTTTTCCGTGATCGTCTATACAACTTCAGCGGCACTGGCCAGCCAGATCCCAATCTGCAACGCTTCTTTGCCAACAACCTTCGTCAACAGTGCACCCAGAGCTCATCTTCGGACAACAGCTTGTCCCCACTTGATGTTCGAAGTCCTAACAACTTCGACAATTCTTACTTCGTCAACCTTCAGTTCAATAGAGGGCTGCTCAACTCGGACCAGGTGCTTGCGGGTGGTAGCACGCAGTCGCTTGTTAACATCTATGCACGCAACTCTGCTCGCTTCTTCAATGATTTTGCCAACGCTATGGTTAACATGGGAAACATCGGACCTTTACTTGGTCCTCCTGGGCAAGTACGTACCAATTGCAGAGTCGTCAATAGGAGCTGAAGGAACACAGGGTTGTCAAAATAAAAAACACTGGCCTGCTTGATACTTTTGTTATATATCTACGAAATGAGTTAACTATGTATGTGTGCACATATACCCGATCAAGTAATCCATAACTACCGTGATGGTACAAGAGTAGAGAACAAAGGCACTGTAAAGTGTGCTCCACTAACCGTGGTAGTATTGTAAAGAGCCATCCAAAAGCAAATACGGGAAGTCAACCTCATAACTGTAAAGGTTGATACCAGAAAAGCAAGTACTTTCCATCTTTCGGAGTTTCTATGTAGCTCGATGTTTATTTGAGCAGAAATGCCTATCCTTGAATCGATCACTCGAATTGATACATGGACCACAGCTTTCCAGCCCATATAGAAAACGACATGGAAGACCTGGCCCCTCTTCATAGGAATTTGGTAAGACAAGAACGGCTCCGTAACGCGCCCCAGTAGGAAACATGTTATGCAAGAATGTCGCCCCTTGAAGCGAAACGAAGAAGACAGTACCTCCGAAGAAGACGACCCACAAGCTAGAGTTCGTCAAGTAAGATCCCAACTTTACGGAGGCCAAACTGAAGTGAATGTGTAATGATATCCGGAAGCATAATGTAAGCCGTGATGTAAGCATTATTTGACAATTGAAGTGACTGGTGTATCAAGCAGACAACCTTGGACCTCGTCAATGGTCTTTCAAGGCAGAATAATTTTGCCCTTTGTCCGGATGCTCCATTCCTGAAGGTGTTGAACGTCGGTGTTTTCCATGGATCCCAAAGTAGCCACCATAGCTTAGCTGCTGCACTGGACAATCGCGATCTCAGCAGTCGTAGCAATGAATAGGGATCTCTTCGTATGAATTTGGTAAGACAATAACGGCGCGCCCCATCTGCAAGCAAATTAGGGTTCCAGTCTTAGAAAATGGGGCGGACGAAGAAGACAGGGCGCTTGCTTGTGCGACTCATATCTGCTGCGGGGACAGGGTTCTTCTATGTCACCTCCAAGAATCCAAAGAAGACGACCCACAAGCTAGAGTTCGTCAAGTACGATCCGGTTGTCAACAGGCACGTTCTCTTTACGGAGGCCAAAATGAAGTGACAATGTAATGTCTGTAATGCAATGAAACAATCTCCTATTTCATTCTTTCATTTTCATGTATTTAAACAACCCGCGGAAGCATAATGTGGGGATTATTTAGCAATTAAGTGACTGATATGTCATTCGAGCAGCCAACACATTGGCTTATATGTATGCCGCTTGCTGTACTATTGTGCATGGTAGTCGGACGTTGGACGTCATGAGTTTAACTTGGCAGTCTGAAATAAACTGCAACATCGCTGAGGTATCCGGACAATGGGCTATTTTGCCTTGGAAAGACCATCACCCGAACAATGTTCAAGATCATTGACTGCACCATCCGTTCTCATAAAGTCTGTGCCTGATCAAGTTTCTGTAGTGCTTTTCTGTATGGTTATTAAAGTTGCTGCTCTTCCAAGCATCAGCTCTCTTTCCTGTGTTGTCATGTCTACTTGTTCTTACTCCATGCATATCCAGACACCATAGCATAGCTGCTACACTGGATCCGTTGAAGCTATTTCAGTCAAGTCCCTGATAACTCATTTCTCCTCTGGGGTATGCAGTCAAAGGGCAATGTCTTCCTGGTCTTGGACAGAACTTATATGACTTGTCAGGCAAAGAGTACGGTTTTACTTGAAGTGCATTTACTACTGGTTCCTAGTTGTACATAGACGACCTTGGATGCAATCTTGCTTCGTCTTGAAGGATCCTCAAAGTGTTCGTCCCTCCTTGCAGCTTTTGCAATGAGATTCCTGATGCTGGGGGTATGCAGTCAGTAGGCAAGGATTCTCCATAGATCTTGACACTTTCAAAGATGCTATAAGTTCTTAAGTTTTGGTCATATCTATATGCAATGTTTTGCAATGGATTCCAGCTATAGTCCATTTGTCGTTGACCCCAAATCACATTTTGTTAAGAGAACCAAGTTTAGAGATTTGAATGTGATGTCCCAGCCAACGTTGTCTTTCTCCTAGAAGGTGCCGACATTTGCACAGAAGTCAGGCGAGTCAAACTCGTGATAGAATTTTGGACGGCTTACCTCAGGGATGATCAGCGGTATAACCATTTTTCTCGCCTAACCTGGTCCAAAAAATCAAGGTCAATACTTTCAAAATGTAGGCCTTCCAGAGGCACAGAGGAATTCTTCGTGTGAATGCGCGTGCACCTTTCTATGCCTGAATCCCTCTTCAGTTCATTATACCCTTTTCTAAGATCTCCCCACTCCACTTTTCTTCAACAATCTACAGCGGGGATTGAATGGACTTGGCATCCAGTAATTGATGGTTCTTCATTCTTGAAGCTGAAAGGCAGTTTGTTCATACGTTTTTCTCGGAGACTTTTGAGAGAATGCTTGGTGATTGTTCTTACATGGATGGAAAGCAGCAGCGGACTTGGATGGTCCATGAAGGTATCAGGCGGGCGCAAGAAGGTATGCACTGGCAAGTCTGCGGCTGAGCGATTCTACCTCGTGATGCTACTTCTCATGTTGAATTATCCAAAGCCCGCTGCATCTCTGGGTTCCATGTCGAGCATCGCAGTCATCAGAGATGGCACGGGTAGTTCAACTGCGATCTGTGTGGTGATACCGGGAACATCGAAGATCGCCTGTTGGTCAAGCACGACGAATACGACCACGTCAGTCGCTGCCGGGGAAGCAACGTTCGTCGGTATAGGTGGCGGGATTGGGTTCTTCTGTGGCATCCGAGAGTGGCAAATGCAGCCATTCTGCTGGTCTATCTCGCCGTCCAACGCCTCTGTCTCGACGATACATCGGCTTTCAAGTTCCAGCTTCTCCACCATCGCAGTCGGGGACGCTCACCTCTGTGGTATACCTTCCGGCAATGGTAGTATCGGAGCGGCCGAGTGCTGGCGGTCGAACGCTGCCGGTCAAGCGGCGCCGCCGTCAAACGTCAGCGTGGTCAATGTCAGTGCCGGTTCCAACTTCACATGTGGCGTGTCGGTCAACGGTTCCGCCGTCTGCTGGGGCACCGGCATTGCCAACTTGCAGCCGGGCGAACCCGCTGGTAGGAGCGACTTTTCCGCCATCGCGGCCGGCGGCAGTCACGTATGCGGCATTTATTCTACGTACGGCGATACGTATTGCTGGGGTGACAACACGTATGGGCAGACGAACTTCCCCAGTAATCGCCTCTCCTCGCTGGCACTTGGAGATAGACACAGCTGTGGCATTATCGGTTTGACACGTAGGATCATCTGCTGGGGCGACAATACCACGAACCAGCTGGTCGCGCCGGACGTACGGATGGACGTCATTGCTGCCGGCGGCGACACCACGTGTGGTGTACGGCAAGGTGATAGTGTGGTACTCTGCTGGGGTGGTGCGGTGCGGGCGCCGCCACCGTCACTCCGGGCCATCCCCGGGCTGTGTTCCACGACTTCCTGTGGTGGTGACAGTTACCCCGCTGTGAACGACACCGGCGGTGGTACCATCTGTGGTGGCAGCGCCGCCAACCACGTATGTATAGCATGTACGCAATGCAGTGACGAAGAGGTAGAAACAACACCGTGTGGTAACACTGATAGACAGTGTGTTGCACTTAACCGGACGCCAGCTCCGGCTCCAGCTCCAGGTATAACGCCAGCGTCCAGGTTTGCCACGAGAAGACGAGGACTTACGAGGGTGGAGATCGTCAGCTTGGTACTAGGAACAACGGGTTTCGTAGCTGGTATAGGCTCACTTGCAGCTTGTATATGGATCAAAGTACGCAATGGAGCAGCTGGTGATAGAGTTCACCACTCGGACACGGCCAACAATGGAGCTCTCACCGTTTCTCAGCAGCAGCAGCTCCGAAGGCAACGTAGCACTGCTTCATCTCGGCTTCACCGGTCTCAGAGTCGGGCTAGCCTTGGACGGGCCGATTCTTTCAGTCTTGAGGAACTTGCGGCTGCTACGGACGACTTCAGCGAGGATAACAAGATCGGTCATGGCAGCTTCGGCAATGTTTACCGTGGTGTTCTTCACGATGGACGGGAAGTTGCTATCAAACGGGGTGGCAGTGGTATTATCAACACTCCTGCTGAGCTCCGGAAAATGTACCAGGATAAGGAGTCGGCGTTCCAAAGTGAGCTCGAGTTCCTTACCAGACTTCACCACCGTCACCTCGTTACGTTGGTCGGTTACTGTGCCGAGGGTGACGAGCGTTTGTTGGTCTACGACTTCATGCCGAATGGTACCGTCCATGACCACGTCCATGGTGACCAGGCCTTGACTTCGCCACTGAACTCTTGGCAAATGAGATTGTCTATCGCATTACAGGCCGCGAGAGGCATAGAGTATTTGCACACTTACGCGGTACCACCGATCATCCATCGAGACATCAAGTCCAGTAACATACTTCTCGACTCGGACTGGTCCGCCAGAGTATCCGACTTCGGACTGTCGCTGATGGGACCCGACGATGGAGAATCACACCTCTCAATGGCGGCGGCTGGGACTGTGGGGTATATGGATCCAGAGTACTACCGTCTGCAACATCTGACCACCAAGAGCGACGTCTACAGCTTCGGAGTGGTCCTCCTCGAGCTCCTCACGGGGAAGCGTGCGATTACCATCGACAGGAAGAACAAAGCTATCGTCCCTGAGGAGCCGCCGAACCAGGATAGCGAGGAAGAGCAACCACAAGAGCCGATAACGGTCAAGTATCGGTCGCAGCAGCGACCGGCGCCAGTCAACGTCGTGGACTTTGCCGTGCCGTTTATACTTAGTGGAGACACGGTCGCAGTCTTGGACGCCAGATTGGAGACACCTCTAGGTCCGGGAGAGATGGAAGCTGTTTCAATGGTAGCAGTGCTCGCCGAGCAATGTGTACGTCTGGAAGGACGCGAGAGGCCCAATATGAACGAGATCGTAACCAGGCTCGAGATGGCGGTGGCCTACTTGAAACGTGTTGGCCAGGAGGAGCAAGAACTGGGCTCTTCCAAGGACAAGGCACAGTACTCGTCGGACGAGATTTTCATGGCAGAACGGTGATCCTCCTCGGGTACATTTATATTTTTCAGCACACATATATACTTCTCAACAATCCCATTTATTTGGGAAGATAGCAGCTTTCATCTTTGGAGTTGATGTTTGGGTACATTTCCAACACATTATACTTGACAGAAATCCATTTATTCGTGAAGATAGCTGCTTTCATCTTTGGAGTTGAAGATCATTCATTTCAGGTTGATATAACGAGAGAGCAAGTTGCAGGGACCTCCCGGTGGTATTGTCAGGACTCAGGATGAGGGATTTCTCGTTTTGCAAGTTGCAAAAGTTCTCCGAAAGCAAAGAGTTTGGGCTTCGGACATTTCATTCAACATTTTATTTTTTCCTGGTTTTTTTTTAATTTTTTGAAATCCAAACAATTTTTTCGCGGGCTTTTCCTAGTCTGCATAAGCACCTGAGGAATAAGAGCCACGGAACTTATCCGAGAAATTCCTCTGATTTCTTTTTGCCTTTGGTAGCTTTGGTGTCTTCGATCCAGCTTTGTTTTTCTTTTGGGAGGCAACAAGCCCAAGAACAAAAGAACCACATGGCCGTACCTGTATACACCCTCGTACATACATACGAATCGCATCACCTAACCAAACCCTAACCCCACAAATAAACAGCAATCAACATGACCTAACCCTCCCCCACTAAATACAAATCCGGCTATGGCTCCTTCCAAAGCCAGTTCTGGAAGAACCATTGCACCATGTAAGATGTACAACATGTAAGACGACGGATACGTTATATACGCAATATTTATACATACTTCATTGAATCAATCATCATTTGATCATGTGATATAGAGTGCATTAAGCGTCCAAAGTACATCGACTTAGTTGCATTTGTTCTGCACAAATGCGACCAAAGGGAGTACCCTGGCAAAGAGTAGGAGGAGAGATTCCCCACATTGATACGAACATTCTCAAAAAGCCAATGCTACTACTACCCTCCATACACACTCTAGATCTGAAGAACTCCACCACCGAGATAATATGCATCTAGATTGCGAGGAAGAAGACGAAGATTCAAGCTCCAACTTGGCCTTTTAGATCCCCATTCTGAGTTTTCTCAACTTTCTCTCTGTCTCTAGAGACAAAAACTATGTTCGAGAACCCTTCGTCCAGATCTTCAAGTGGTTACTTGCAGGTATATGTACAAAGGGTAGCTACCACTGGTACTCTACCATGGACGCTACCATTACTATACAGGACGCTGGGGTGATATATACAAGTTGTAAGAGTGTCTGAGGTAATATGGCTGGTTCTACTGCCAGTGTCATGGCCAAGACCTTTCTCGAGTGCATTGAGCTCTCGGAAGGTTTCACGGATTATCCAATCAAGCCAGCTTCATCTTCATCGACTTCGGCAGCAGCTTGGCACAGTCCTCGGATCTCTTTCTCGAACGAGTTTGCTCAGATCAATGAGGACGAGCAGCAGCAAGGCGGCTCAAGCTCACCAACGTTCTCGCACAAACCTTCCTCGTCTGGGGAGTTCGAGTTCAACATGGCAGCTCCGACAATGCAATCCCCACTCTCAGCGGATGAACTCTTCTACAAAGGCAAGTTGCTGCCTCTACATCTCCCTCCAAGGATCAGAATGGTTCAAGACCTCTGCGAGGACTCGTCCAAGCAACTCTCGAGGTCGCCTGCGTTGGGTATGATGCGTCGGGAGAGATCACTCAGATCACCAGCACGTCCAGCGTTCATCCCTACGACGCTCAAGTCGTCGTCGTATCCACCGCCGGGTTACTCTTCCCGACCGTCGTCACCACCCAAGGTTACCAAGTGCGCTGGTACCAGTAGCCGGTGGAGAGATCTCTTTGGCTTCAAGAAAACCAATGGTAAGGCTCTACCACCCTTACCAACGCCACCTTCTAAGCAATCCTCCAAGTTCCTCAAGATGATCTTTAACCGAGGGAGCACAACCACAGCTCCATCTTCAGATAGCTTGTTACACCATCCCGATCATCATCGTGAGGAGACGACGAGCAGCAGCAGCGATGTATTCCCGTTGCTCAGGGACGCAGCGCTGGACGCCAGTGGTAGTGGTCCCGAGCAAATGGTACACTCTTCCTCAACGTCGTCCTCAGCGTCCTCCAGCTGGGCAGCGTCCTCAGCGTCCTCCTCAACAGCGTCAACGTCCTCGTTTTCAGCAGACTTCCCGGAGGTCACTACTAATACCCCAACGTCCAACCATCACCATCACCATCCACCAGCGTCCATTAGGAAATTCGACAAGGTTGGCGGTAGACAACCGGTACTTACGAGAAGTCCGAGGACGAGACGAGGGATCCCACCTCGGACTAAGCCGATAGGAGGTCTCATACAAGGCTCAACGTTAGCGAGGACCGGAAGCAACCGAAGGCCGATATCGGCCTCGGGTCTCGGAGCCGCCGGACCGAGCTCAAGAATGCAACTTCAGGATCATATTCATATGAACAGCAGTTGCAACAATGGCAGCAACAGGATTTCCACGAGGCCACAAAGTGATAACTGGCGTAGGCCCGAGAACTCGAAGTCTGCCAACCCGAGCTCGAGCTCGGTGCGAGTCACACCGGTTCTTCACGTTCCGGCCTGCATTGGGCCGTCCTCGTTGAGGAACGTCAAAGTTCACGGCTTTCGTAGGCTTTTCTCGTCGTCTTCGGCCTCGGGATCCGGCAAGCCGCCGGCTCATCATCCGGACAACACTGTCGCTGTCATGTGACATATATTACAACGTGACGGATGGATCGATGCTGCGAGCGATCATCATCATCGTCGTTATGGAAGTGGAAGCTCCCTCAGGCAGGATGTCTTCGGGGGGCATTTCTCTCGAAGGTTTCCTTGAGAGGGGTACTTCTATACGTATCTATCTATATAAGTTTCATAATATGTGTGTATTTTGTGTTGCTTTCTACTGTGGGTTTCTTTCTATCAATCAATCACCAAACAAAGAAAGAAAAGATAGAGCCGTATTCTTTCCATCGTATCTTTATGTTTTTTATTATTTTTCATCGGAATTTCAACCATTGATGTTTTCCATGTCACCGAAACAAATCCTTTGGGTGTAGACTATTGATCTTCAAGGTTTCTTTGAGAGGGGGTACTTCCATATATCCATCTCCTTACGTTGCATGATATGCTGTAAGTTGTGTTGCTTTTTACTGTATTTATTACGTGATTTATTAATCAATCACCAAACAAAGGAAGAGCCGTACTATTTCATATGTTTTTCATTCATCGAAGCTCTCAACATATTTCGACCATAGCTTTTGAAGGTCCAAGTCTACCAACAACATCATCATCATTGTTATGGAAGCTCAGCTCCCTCAGGCAGGCAGGATCCCTCCCTACTTCCATACACCTATCTATATAAATCTCATTGTTTGCGTAGCTTTCGACTGTGGATCTTTTACCAATAAATCACCAAACAAAGGAAGAAAAGATGGAGCCGTATTCTTTCCATCACTTTTCTATGGTATCGTATTGTTTACCCTGCTCTCAACAAGTTTCAACGATGCATAGCTTTTTTGAAGGCTTCCAACTCAACAACACCAACAACATCAACTACGACATCAGGTCTTCATCATCAAGGGCTTTCTGAATCGAAAATGGGAACCACAAAGAATATTCGTTCTATCCTAAATCAAATATGCTTCTGATTTTTAGGGCTAGGGCTAGGGTTCACCATGGCGACGCCTGACCACGCGCGAGAGCCATGCCCGGACAGGATCCTCGACGACATCGGCGGCGCATTTGCAATGGGTGCAATCGGAGGCAGCGCATTTCACTTCATCCGCGGCATCTACAACTCCCCGAAAGGTGAGCGGCTCTTAGGGGGTATGACCAACATGAGGATGAATGCACCACGAACCGGTGGAAGTTTCGCCGTTTGGGGTGGTCTCTTCTCGACTTTCGACTGTACCATGGTATACCTACGCCAGAAGGAAGACCCATGGAACTCCATCATCGCTGGTGCTGCTACAGGCGGGTTCCTCCAACTTAGGGCGGGACTTCGGAGCGCGGGACGCTCTGCGGTCGTTGGCGGGGTCCTCTTGGCGCTCATTGAGGGTGCTGGGATTACCCTCAACAGGATGATGAGCGCTCAGCAGCAGCCGCCCCTCGAGGATCCCAATGTTGCTGCTGGCGGCTTTCCGTTTCCGTCTCCCAGCGCTGCGGCTGCTGCTGGCATGGGTTCTTCGGCTGATCCTGCTGCTGCTGCTGCTGCTGGCGTTGCTGCTGCTGGTGTTGCTGGAGCTGCGAACTCTGGCTGGTTTGGAGGATGGTTGGGTGGCAAGGAGGAGCCGCCCAAGGTCCACAATGAGAAGCTTGAGGATAACTATTCTGCTCCTCCTGTTCCTGGTTTTGAGATCAAGTGAGGAAAGAGTACCAGCTCTTTCTCTAGGTTACCTGTTTCGGTTGTTTTATTTATCAAAGTTTTTTGACAAAGCAAATGTTTACTTTAATTCTATCTATCTATTTACAAGAATTTGCTGATAAGTTACCATGGTCCTAGAACACCCTTAACTTAATAAACAAAGTTTTATTTAACCAAATTATTATTTTCAATTGTTTCAAAAATGTATAAATAGATATAAACTCACTAATGAAAATTAAGATTAGATAAAATTTATTTTCAATTGTTTTAAAATTTTATTATGATTATGTAGCCCGAAAATTGTGAATATGAAGATTAGATTAGATAAAATTTAACGTCCGAATACCACTATCCATTTTCCCACTTATTATCATTATTATTAATTTTTCTGTTATATAATAACATAAAATGTTAAACTACTACTTGCATTGCATGCTATCCTTCTTATGTATGCCAGAAGGAAAGCACATAAACACTTTTAAAAACTTTCACTAAGAAGCTTCCACACCGGCTATATGCATGTGAAGCATTGGAGAAAAGCATACTTTGCAAGGCTTGAGTTGTGGTGCTCATTGTAACCATGTGAGGGGGGTCGCTTAATTAACTCGTGCACCAGCTCGTGGTCTCTCCTTTTTGCTTGAAGATGAAGCCTTCATGTTCTCTGCATGATGCAGCCCCCTGTAAGCTTCTCGTAGCTCTCATTTTCAAAGGCCAAAATGGAGCAGTAGCAGGAGAAGCAGCTGTTGGTAGTGGCTGGTGGGTGGTGGCATCGTCGTCGTGCCACGAAGTGAAGCAGACCATGAATGATGCAGCGAGGCCGAGTCAGAGCAGCCGATATATAAAAACAAGTAGCGAGAGCACTCATCATGTCCCTCGGCTGCTTCTGCCTGGCTCAAACTTACACTTTTGAAAGCCTTTCAATTTTCTCGACTTGCAAACACGTTTCGTATGATGTTGATGTTCAACAAAGACTCTCAGCCTCCGTGATATAGAACTACGAACACCAAGATCAGCACTCCAGAAAACGAGAAAACTAAGCTTTGGTCCCCACCAATGGATCATCTCGAGGCTGAAAGCTGCATATTGAACGGGAAGTTGCAGATGTTTCAGTGTACATTTTAGCACTCTAGTACTAAGCTGCAGATATCTTTAAGCTCCTGGAAGTGGAATCGACGTTGAGGACACAACTATGCCAGCCAAATACCCTGCCTAAATGGACCAGAAGCTTTTGTCGCATTCAGCGTTGAGTTCTCAGAAGAAGTCCCGAAAGACGTGAACACTGAACATAAAAAAATGCTAACCCCTGATGAGGGTCTGATGAGGCCGCATCCCCCCGACCAAAAACATATACTCAACATCACTCTCGATGAACCTGATTTTAAGAAATAAAGTTGCACCCAATTCGAAATAAGAAAACTCACTCAAGCATTTAAGGACCGCGAATATTGTTTTGTAAATTCACCTTGGCAGAACTTGAGCTACAGCAATAAGCTTCCATACGAGACTGTGAGACTAACGGTCATTCACATATACTAATATCTACTGTTAACGATGGAGTATATATATTTTCAGTTCGAAGTTTTACTATAGTTGTTCAATTGAACCCATTCGGGGCGTAAAAATTCTGACTT
>LDJE01101152.1:0-11868 GCA_001021135.1 Selaginella kraussiana
TTCTTTTCAAGGATTCTCAAGCAGAGGAGATGCCGGCAAAGGAAAGGAAATGCGTAGCATGGGAAGGACATGCATAGAATGGGAAGGTAATGCATAGTTAAACCAGGGAAGGAAATGCGTACAAAAGGAAGGGAATGCGTTCAAAGGGGAAGGAAATGCATAGGGTTCATAGATTTATAGATGCACCATGCTACTGTAACGAATGTACCACTAATAATATATATCACTGGAGATGGTTTGTGAGGGAAATTGTCGAAACAATATGCCAATTGAATCCAACTTGTTTCACGACAACACAAATTCATGGCTGAGTTCATAGTCGGTCCAGCTTCCCGGACAGGATTCTAGGATGCTATGTAGAATGCAGAATGTATTCATTTTAAAGTCCGTGATATACTATAAAGCCATACCGTACGAGATGCATGAATCCAATGACTAGAATTGGGCCTGACGCTTACGATGTGCAGAATATATTGACTAAGAACAGTTAATTTTACAGTGTTGAAATTGCTCGACAAATAACCACTTTCGGTACTAAGGCACAGTCCGAGGTATGAATCCCGATGGGGAAAATAATTATTTGCATTAACTAATCTAATTTCCTTTTCTTGTTGGGCAGCGGTGCTGGAGTGCAATCATCCTTGAATAGAAGCTGTAAAGCTGGCATGAGCGAGGGCAGGATGGGCAGATCAGCCAAATTGATACTCATCAAGTCAAAGGCAACGCAAGTCTTGTCATCAAAACTCTTGTCAAACTTTGGAACTTTAGGATAGCGCTGACTAAAATGAGTCAAAATAGTCCGAAATGCCTGGGCCTCCTCTGAACCAGCCTTGATCGCTCCCTCGCTTGTGCTGTGTTTTTTCTTTTGGGCTTCGTTAGCCTTGCTATCGTCAAAAGTGGCTTCGTGGATGAAAACAGTTGCCCCTCGGGAAGCGAGGTTGAATTGTTGACACGGCATGGTATCCCCTGAAAAACACACCTTCCATCCTGGTCGTGAAACTTGTGCTTGTGATTGTAACACAACTCCAAAGGCTTGTGGGCAATGCTTTACTGGTATACTAACCAGGCTTTGCAGGCCAAGTGCTTGCAGTGCAACATTCAATCTGCCTTGTGCATTGTTGGCTAATATCAATGTTTGGTTGCAATCTAGAAATTCCATGGACAGGGCCTCCATCTTGTCATAGGCATCCATGAGGGGCTTCAACTGTTGAGGGCCAACCACCAAGAGTGGCTCCACTTCTTCTTGTGAATCTTGTGCAAGAATACTTCGCCGGACCGAAAGGAGACGAGCAAGGCCACCGTAATGATCAGCATGGAAATGGGATATCCATACGCACCGCATGTTTTTCAGGATGGCCTCTACACCCTCAATACCAAACCTTCGTATAAGTTGTGCATATGTCCCTTCGCCACAGTCTAGAAGCATCCCACCCTTGTCGAAAAAATGCATATATATGGAACTCACGTTGCGGTAGGTGGATGGTTGGGAAGAGCCCGTTCCCAGGAAGACAATCTCCAACTCTTCCCTGCCAATACCCCTCAAGGCGTCTGGAATATCTTTAGTATATTCACTTGAAGCACCTTGGTCCCAAATGTCTTTCAGCATCTTGGATGTAGCTGTAATTTCACGAATCTCTTTTACAAGTTGTTCCTCCACGTTGTTGGGGCTGAGTTTCTTGGGAACTGATGATGCATCCAGGCCCAGCGAGGACCAAGGGCGCAAACTAAACTTCAACATATTTTCTGCTGCAACCGTTGTTGCTAAAGCCAATTGGTGCTCATGGCCATTATTAAGGTTATTAAAACCTGTGATTGGGAAGACAGAAGGGCACATAACATGTAAGTTTGTCAGCATTCTTGCACTGAATTCCAAAACTGGTGACTTTAGTCGGGAGCAGCCACGTCCTGCGAGGATGTGCACAGGCATTGAAACAAACTTGTGCATCCAACTTTGATATCGAGGATCCTCTACAACCCCTGTAGGAGCAAGGTGTACCACGCATACTACGTTACCATCCTTCGCGTAGTAACGTTGCAGACCACTTGCTGTACATAAAGATGGTATATGACCCAGAGTTGGACAATCTACCAGCATAACCGTAGAAGCTACAGATGGTGGCTCCATAACATCTTGGGGAAAAATCTCATTGAGGTTGTCGTCTGAGAAAACCGAACATCCATTTTGCAGTCGACCATACTTGGGACCTGGCCTGATCCCTAATGCAGCTGCCTTTGATGGATCAAATTTTCCCTTGGCACTTGGAACTTCGCAAATGTATGTCGCTGCAACATCTGGAGCCTTGAAACTTTGGCCTTGATATGGAACCAATAAAACTACAGATATCTTTACAAGTTCATCTTCCAAGAGCAACACCTCGTCCTTCCCATTTACAAGTTTTCCATCAAGCCCAAAACTGTGTGTGTACTGATGCATGGAGGCATGAATGGGAAGTAAAGAATATGCGGTGATCAAATGTTGAATGTCTGATGGGCTCCATATGTTCATTGGTGACTTCCCAGCCAGTGTTAGCAAAGCTCCTGCAATGCCTCCATATGTTTCTAAGCAAAGACGAGTGAGAAACACATGATCCAGCTGACATAATTTTATGTTTTGTTCTTCACAAAACCGTTGCAATCCTTCTCCTGCATTGAAAAGGTATCGCTTCTTATCCTTTTCGAAGAACAACAACACACTAGGAACTGTGTCTCCTTCCATTCCGTTCCCCAAAATCTGGATGTAGCTCATTATACCCTAAGCAAAACCCTAAACCCGTGGTATTCCTTTTTGTTAAATTAAGTGTAATTTATCTATCCTTTTCATTTTTCAGATCTTAGGTGGACTCCAATATGTCAAATATTGCTTCTACAAGCATGAAGAAATGATGGCTGTGAATATTGAGTCGAAGCAAACTATTGCCCTGTTTTGTCTTGGTTTAAGAAATGTAAGTAAGCAAACATTTAATATCAAGACTTAAAGTTCATGGCATATAAAAAAAACACCGTTAAACCTCAGCAATTCTGGATTGGGCGTTCAGGATCGATCTAGAGGGAAACGGTCCTCTGATCCAGCGACCCACATGCTCGAGAAGGCGAGCCGTCGGTTCTCTGCACAGATGGTGGCCCTCGGAATGGAAACGTGGCGCAACCGGAGCGCATCCATCAAAAGTTGTCTTGCGTTCCCGGAGAACCCTAAAAGAAAAAAACCCCATTTGTGGGCTCATTTCATTTTTCGTTTCGTCTCCTGGTCTTGCGTTGCTTGCGCTACAACCAGGAAGGCAGCGACACCTACGAACAATGGCGCCTCCCAATCCGAATCCAGGTTACCAGCTTCCACCTGCGGAGATTCAAGCTCGCTGGTGTTCGACTTGACCCAGAATGCAAGTAATCCGCTGCTAGCTAGTCTCGCTGCTCCTTGTGCATCAGGTCCTCGTATTACGGTATCAGCGTTTGTGCCTTGTCCGATGACGGCGTGCTGGGAGATGAACAAGAGTTAGTCGGCTTGCCTTCTGGTGCTAGAATCAACTTCGTCACCTGGTAAACTATCCAGTGCCGCTTAAGTGTTCCCATTTTTTCTTTTTGCAGGTCACCTGATGGACGTACCGTCGCCTTCAGCATTTTGGAAACGGAAAAGGTACTCTTTTACTCTTGTCAGTGAATTCTTGAACAAAACTTTTGAACAGAAGGATGGGGCTACGGAGCACTTTGGGCCTGTGGGTTGCTGATGTGGAAACAATGCAAGCCAGGGAGCTTTTTGGGCCGCCAAGCTTTTGCTTGAATACTGTCTTTGAATCGTAAGCATTTCTCTGTTTATGTTCGTTCCCCTTACATTGTTCAAACAGGTTTAAGTGGCTGGATTCTTCCACGATCATAGCTTGCATTGTTTCGCCGTCACGAGGTCCGCCTCCCGAGAAGCCGGTGATACCATTTGGTCCCAAAGTCCTGTCTAACGAAAGCAACAACGTCGTCCAGCACCGTACGTACCAGGACTTGCTCAAGACCCAGCACGACGAAAACCTGTTTGATCACTATGCTACTAGCCAGCTACTCGTCATCAGCACATCTGGAAAGACTGAGCTCATTGGAGGCCCCGCGATCTATATTTCTGTGGTTCCGTCCCCAGACGGTAACTATCTGCTGGTCACCATACTCCATCGGCCATACTCGTGGGTTGTCCCCTGGGGATACTTTCCTATGCAGACGGATTTGTGGAAACGGGACGGCACGTTTGTTCAGACATTATGCGATTTACCTCTCGCAAAAGACATACCGATTACTCTTAATAGTGTTCGAAAGGGGAAACGGGAAACGATCCATCAACTGGCGATCTGATATGCCCTCCTCCATTTACTGGTAAGTTGTTTCTACCCTACTGAAGACTTCACGGTTTGGGTTGATATCAGAAACTCAGGATGGTGGCGATCCTAAGGTGGAAGTGTCTCCACGGGATATCTTGTACACAATTGCAGCCGATGCCTTGGAAGGTGAAAACCCGCAAGAACCGCAACTTCTTCATGCGCTTGATCTTCGTTACGGGTTAGTAGAAGGCCTTGCTGCTGCATTCCGCCTAGCTAATAACAGGAAATTTTTGCAGGGATACTCTCTGGGGAGATGGCTCACTGGCATTGGTGTCCGAGTCCTGGTATAAAACCCGTCAGACGTATCTCCAAGCGCACCAGAAAAGAAGGCTCGAATTTTGGTCGAAAGGTCCTCAGAAGATGCGTACTCGAATCCCGGCTCTCCAATCTTACGCTCGACCTCTCTTGGAACCCACGTTCTGGCTCAGTTTAAAAAGGAGGATGGAAGTAGGCAATGGGAAAGGGAAAACAATTCCCTTTCCTTGACTTTCCTTGCGCGGCTCCGCTGATCTGTGTTTTGCTGCTTCCAGAAACTCGTTGGAGAAAGAGCGGATTTGGCAATGCCAGAAAGATAAGTAGGCGCTGGTCGCGCTCATGTGGACGACGACTTAGAGTTGAGCAAGCTTCGAATGCTTATCTCAAGAGAGTCGCAATCGGAGCCTCTACAGTACTGGTTATGGTGGCCAACTAAGGAGTTCCCAGTTCAAGTGACAAGTTTTCCGCATCCTTATCCTCAACTGGTTGATGTGAAGAAAGAGGTTATACGGTACCTCCGCAAGGACGAGGTGCAACTGACGGCAACTCTGTATCTACCACCGGGATATGATTCCTCCAGAGATGGACCACTACCAACTTTTATATGGGCTTACCCAAGAGAATTCAAGAGTAAAGGTAATGCTGGTCAGCTGAGAACATCATCGAACCAATTTGCTACTATCGGGTCCACCTCGCCTCTTCTCTGGCTAGCCAAAGGGTTTGTGTTTCTCGTTTCTTGTATAAACAAGTCTAACCGTATCAAACATTACCAGGTTCGCCATTTTGTACGGTCCTACATTTCCTATCATCGGCGAAGGGCCCAATGACAGGTGCGCGTTTTTTGTTAGATACATTCCCTTCTAAAAATTGTCTGTTTCGGATGTCCAGCTACGTGGAGCAGCTTGTGGCCAGTGCTGAAGCTGCGATTGAGGAGATAGTTCGTCGTGGAGTATGTATTTGATATTGATGCTCAACCGATGATCTTTCTTTGTTGGTTGTCAGGTTTCTCATCGGGATAAAATTGCTGTCGGAGGACACTCGTATGGAGCTTTTATGGCAGCAAACCTGCTGACTCATGCTCCAAACCTGTTTTGTTGCGGGATCGCAAGGGCAGGAGCATATAACAGGACACTCACCCCTTTCGGCTTTCAGGTGCCAGCCATTTCCGTTGTTTGTCATGTAACTGACCACATTTACAGAGTGAAGACCGAACGTTGTGGGAGGCAACCAAAACTTACATGGACATGAGTCCATTCGTCCTGGCCAACAAAGTAAAGAAGCCGATTCTCTTGATTCATGGACAGGAAGACAACAACGAGGGAACCTTAACAATGCAGGTACATATATACAAATTTTCCATTGCATTGATCGATCCCTACATCTTGTTTTGCAGTCCGAGAGGTACTTCGATGCTCTCAAGGGCCACGGTGCTCTCTGTCGGCTGGTCCTCTTGCCTTTCGAGAGTCACAACTTTGTAGCGCGTGAGAGTGTCATGCACACGCTCTGGGAATCCAACAGGTGGCTTGAGAAGTTTTGTGGCGGAAATCAGGAGTATGGCCCTGCAGCCTCTCCGTAGCACTGATGATTCTTTTGGGATTTCTAGTAACTTCCAAAACGGCTTCTTCTGATCAGAGTGTTCTAAACCCCTTTTCGTCTTAGTTGAAGTTAGAAGGGAAGAAGGTAGAGAACGGTTCTGCACTTGTTGCCTATATTCACAAGTGGAGGATGAAAAGCATGCTCTATACTTCACTGCCCATCTTCCAGCCGTATCAGAGAGATCTGCCATCTTTGCAAGGTGTTCTACCAGTTACCACCAACAATCCTAAGCTCCTATCTTTATCTTTAGGAGTATTGGGGATCTCGAAGGGAGATACCCGAGGGTCTTCAACGGCGTGAATAAAATTCATTCATTCGTAAAGCATGGCAAGTCGAAAACCATGTGTTCAATCTGACAAGTTTTTGTGCCAAGAGATGTCCATTTGCCCATTGAATTTCTCAATGTTTCCAAGCTTTATCAATGGACTTTATGTGGATAGATCATGAATAAGAATCTCGCTCATAGAGCTCTGAGGAAGCGTGATATCCAATTCAATAAAGGGAGTGAATATTACATTTTACAAATGCATTCAGGGGCAGCAAACTCAATACAACCCATAACATAACACAAGGTTTTGGCTCATCGTGGTTTCTTTGGGGGCCAGAATGTCACAATTGACCTTCCTATTATGTTCTTGAAGG
Organism: Selaginella kraussiana; assembly: GCA_001021135.1. Lineage (NCBI taxonomy): Eukaryota > Viridiplantae > Streptophyta > Lycopodiopsida > Selaginellales > Selaginellaceae > Selaginella > Selaginella kraussiana. The sequence continues at coordinate 6,849 of LDJE01101152.1, forward strand.
GAAGAGGGCCCCTGCAATAATTTGAGGAGCTAGAGTACGTGAAAGCCAAACAACCACCCACCAAATATGTGAATCATTGCTCAAGTTACGGTTGTCTCCTAGGACGAATAGGCTTCCCCGAGGAACAATCTATAATGGATTTAGCTGTGCCAAAGCAATTTGTATTACCGTTTTCTCCAGGTTATACTTGTGCGGTTCCAGGATGTGGCCCTTGGTACAAGTTTTGCCGTTAACGAAGAGCAAGCCATCTCTAACCTGAAAAGCAGAGCGTAAATGAGTTATCTTTGTTGTAGAACTCACCTCCACTACATCTCCTGACTTTGCTACAACTCGCTTGACGAACACAGCATCCCTACCATATACCTGAAGAGTAATGTTAGTGCCCTCATAGCCATAAGATAACATTTGCCTTTGCTAGTGCTGTGGTTCCTTTGAAGAGCACGATCTCATCCACTTTGGGCTCTCTAAAATGATAAGATAGCTAGAACAAGTGAATTATAAATAAGATTTATGGTGCGGACACACCTTATCAACTAGGATGCGATCGCCAACATTAAAAGTTGGGTACATGGAGAGTGAAAGTATCAACCTTGGCTCTGCAACAAATCTTCTGAGTGACAATGCGACCATGAATGACACAAGCAACGACTTAGCATCGTCCCAATGCCTTCTCGATACTCTTTCATCCATTCTCGAGAAATCATTGGAATGTACCAGGCCCAGCACTTTTCGCACAAGCCACAGTCTTGAAGATTGGCATGGAAGGCGATACTCATTCCTTGGGCGTCGAAGGATTGAAACCTGAGTCGTCAAGCAGGACTCCATCCTCCACACGGGATTTAGGGTGGATACCTGTACGACATTTAATGGCCAAACATGAATTCTGCCATACCATGATAGATATAACCATACCATGATAGTCATCAACTAGAGTACAGAGTCCATTTCTTAAGTCCCAAAGGACCATGTTTGCTCCTCCTAGATGCTACTGTTGCGATATACGTCAGCAGTAAGTACATAAGTAGGTGCATAGCTCTTGTCCATGGACACCAAAGCCTTCAAAGCCTCACCTGTGATTTCAGCATTCTTCCATTTCCGACATGCAGCCAATAGCGTAGTCCATATGACTGCATTAGGACTGCAAGGCATTTTCCTTATAACCCAAACAGCTTCATCCAGCTGATTTCCACGTCCTAGAATATCCACCATGCAATTATAATGTATAATCGTGGCAGTAATTCCATATTGCTTGGACATTACTTCAAAAAGTTCTCGTGCCTTGGCTACTAGGCCGGCATGGCTACAGCACTGAAGAATGGACACGAAGGTGACAGCGTTTGGCCGCAAACCCTCGTCCTGCAATGCCTCAAAGATGTTGAAGACCATAGCAGTATCCCCAAGTCTACTGTATCCTGCTAGCAGGGAATTCCAAGTCGACAGATCCCTTGTTCTCGAGTGAAACTCAAATACCTCACGAGCTTCTTTCAAGCTTCCACATTTTGCATAAAAGTCCACCAAGGATGTTACAACGTAAGTACCAAACTCAATTATTTCTGAGTGGATCTTGCGTCCAAGGGCCAATGCCCCGACCATACCACAAGCCTTCAGAACAGCCATGTACGTCACAGCCGTGGGCATCAACCCAGCAGCCTTCATTCTTGAGAACAAGTTGAGGGCAAATAGAGCCTCTCCATTCTTCATATACCCCGAAAGAAGAGCAGTCCAAGACACAACGTCGGGTTTCTGCATACTGTCAAATATGCTGTGGGCGTCGAGCATGCTGCCACAGTTGGCATACATATCTAAAAGCGTGCTCTGCAGGTTACAATCCGTATGGCAACTGATGCTCAAATGTATCTGTCTTCCAAGTTTGATACAATCTTCAACATTTCCATTCATTGCAATCAGCGAGCATGCCTTGAGAACGGCAATGTATGTTACAGAATTAGGCAAACATCCAACCTCTTTCATTCTCGAAAACAAATCCAGCGCGGCGTGGGCCTCTCCATTTTCTGCATATCCCAAGAGCATGACATTCCATGATATCAAGTCTGGATCTTTCATACTATCAAAAACAAGACGAGATTCACTGAGGCTGCCGCATTTTCCATACATGTTGATGAGTGCATTCTGCACACCATGGTTCAAATGGCAGCTAGCTTCAGAATGTATCTCTTTTCCCCATTGCAGACAGTAATCCTTTCCAGTGTCACCTCCGTTCGCGGCCAGAGATGTGCATGCCTTCAGGGCAGCAATGTATGTTACTGAATCCGGGATACATCCACATGCTTTCAATTTATGAAACAAGTTTAACGAAACAAGTCCCTCACCGTTTTCTACATATCCCAAAAGCAGAGCATTCCACACCACCACATTCGGCCTGTGTGTGCTATCAAATACGGCTTGAGCGTTATTCATGCTGCCACACTTGGAGTACATGTCTATGAGTGCGCTCTGGAGATAATGATCCATGTGACCACCAATCTGTGAATGGATCTCTCTTCCCCGTTCAAAATTCCCTCCATTTTGAGAGTTTGTGCAGGCTTTGATAGCAGCAATGTACGTTCGAGAGTTGGGCTTCAGACCAGCAAATTTGGTCCTCGAAAACAAGTCCAATACAACATGAGCCTTATCGTTATCAACATATGCAAAAAGCAGTGCGTTCCAGGACACAAGGTCGGGGTCCTGGATGCTATCAAATGCACCTTGAGCGTTGATAGTGCTACCGCACTTGCGGTACATGTTGATGAGTGCATTTGAAACATAAATGTCCGAACCATGTTGAACTTCCACTTGTGTTGCATGGATGATTTTACCCCATGCAATGTCTCTTTTGAGGCCGCAACACTTCAAGTCTGGAAGCAAATCGTGCCGGTTGGCCGGGCATTTCATTTGCTCTTAGTATGCGCATTGCACACTCAGATACTTCACCCTCTCCAGGAACTCGAGTGTAGTTGCCGTATTTCGTCTGTTCTCTTATTTTTGTAGCTTGGTTTAGTCATAGGATATGGCCCGCATGGGGCTTTCACAAGCAAGATTTTTCACCCGCTGTGAACTGCCAGTACAGAAGTTTTGAAACCTGGTTGAACCATGCACCTTGATTGTTGCCATGAAGAGCACCGTACTATCCCCATGTTCAACCTCTATGAGATTGACGTGGTTGCAACCTAATCTTGCTGTTGGGCCTGACTAAGTTCTATCTCATTTTAATGGAGACGCTGCGTTCAACGAGGGACGCAAGAGCAATATTCACATGCAAAGTAGACTACTAACTGATCAGCGACATCCACAGCACTTGCCAGGACAAGAAATGAATTCATCAAAGAATTTGACAAAATCAGTTGGAAAGATAGATGTTTAAGAGGTTGGTCTGACCACAGGTTCCATTAGCTTAATAAACTCACACCCATCTTGACAGATCTAGGTCAGAATGTCACTGAGTTGGCCAACCAACAACCAAAAAACAAATGAGTGGCAATGAGTGGCTATTGCGTTTAATCGTTTACTTCCGTGGAATGTCCAAGGGGCTCATTTATTTCCTTACATTCCCAGCTAAGTCAGAAGCTAGGACAAATGAGTTGCACTGACCAGTTAAACCACAAGCATTCGAGCACAAAAAAACACAAATCATGTTCCGTTATCAAAATTTCAAATAGCGATGGAGTTTATCAACGCGAGAAATAACAAAGAAATCGTGCAAGGAAAATTGCTCACCATGTGTTTCCGATGCTGTCCCATAGTAACCTTATCTATACTCATATACAAAAAACCGATCTTGGAACTACTCTGAATCCGACGAGGGCGAAGAAGAAACGTTACCAAGCAAGCCGTTCAGCGAAACAAGCGAGAGCCCACGCAAACTCTGGACGTGCTAAACTCACCACCGTCAAAAGAACGAAATCCAAAGTTTTGATAAGCAACGTACCTTTCGGACGAAAGAGACGATCTCTTCATCGCTCAGAGGGGGTTCCTCCAGCGGCTCAGCCCAACCCATGGACTCCAACAACGCTCTCTCCTCAGCAGATGGCTCTACGTAGACATCGCAGACAGCCGGTTTCGTCTCCTCTTTACCCTTAGCTGCTTGCCTTTTGAGGGTAGCAAAAAAATCATGGCGGCCATTGCGGTTGTGCACCACAATCGCTGGTGGTTTCCTATCTTCACTGTTCTTGGGCTTGGCTTCAACAGCGGGAACAGGCACAGCTCTACGATCCACCAGCTGCTTGGATCCACCACTAAAACCACCGTCTTTGCGCAGAACAGTAAGCTTCCCTGCGGAGGAGGGGGAAGCAGGTGCCCTGTTGGGATTGAAAGTCCCAGCTGGTGGTGAACCTCGAGAAGAAGCTGGTGATGGCGGTGCTGTCCGAATCGCGTCCACTGGCTTCGACTTTCCTACCTGGAAGACATCACTAAAGAGCAGTTCATGGAGATCAAAGGTAACTTACCATGATCCTTGGGAGTGGAGGGGTCATGGGTATCAGCCTTGATTGTATCTCATCCGTCATAACCATCTGCATTGTTCAACCAACCAATTACTAACAGTTAGTTGAGCCATCCTGGAAAGCTTACCCTGTTGGAAGCGGGCGTGGTAGGTCTCGAGGAGTCCTCGCTCCTCCATACTGCTGCATAATCATTCCTCCATGCGGGTGCACCCTTAGGCGAGGAACTCGCATCATCATTCCTCGATGCGGCTGCCTGTGGCGATGAACGACGGGTAGGGATGAACTGCCTGCGCTCGAAGTCGGGTCTGTACGACGCTCGATCGCATCTACTATTTGCCGGATAATCCCTCGAGTTGTTCCACTCGTGAGGTCCGTAGCCCCTGTAGTTAAACCCTGGGAAACCGTTTGGAGGTGGAAAACCGTTGTTGCTACGGCCTGTACCAAGCGAAAAACCGCGGTTATTGGGGGGTGAAGATGTATGTTGTTGCTGTTGGTGATGTTGCTGAGGGCGGAGCCATTGGGGAGCTAGAACACATTCGCCTCTGCTGTCCATGCTGGGCAGCAGCACCATAGCCTACTCA
>LDJE01101172.1:0-10736 GCA_001021135.1 Selaginella kraussiana
TATTTTATTACACATTTGATTCTTGTGTAAAAGTTGGAGCTTAGTATTTGCAATGTATGCACTGTGAAACACTTGAATAATACAAGAAGGGAAACGAACATGGATTAAATTCTAGAATTCATGGAGCATAGAAATATATAAACAAAAGCGAAGTTCAACTTAAAATTAAAAACCTGACAACAGCTGGTCTTGCACACCTGGACTGTGAAAACCCGGACATGGCACCATCAACCGCTACTTAAAATCAAGTGATCACCTCCGCTTAAAGTGCAGACCTTCACTTTTTCATTCATCTAGGAGGAGCAACTCCTTCTCAACCTTCCACTATAGACCCGTATGTGTAAATCCAATCATAGAACTCTTGGGATTGTCCAGGCTTAGACTGCTGTGATGCATCTGAGATCTTTTGGGCCCGAGGTTTTCGGACTGCTTCATAACTTTCAAGAGCATCACTGAAACAACAGAAAATAGCAGTCATCCAAGGACCAAACTTTCTAGCATTCACCTCAGGTCTGCCGAGTTTGAGAGCTGCAAGGAAAGCTCTAGGGCATCCTCAAAAGCCATGTTTGCACCCTGCCCAAGTGCCGGCGTCACTGCATGCACGGCATCTACACAGGCAACATTTGTATAAATAAAATAAAAAATGTTTTACCTCCGATAAGAACGACCCTGTCTTTGAACCACTTCTCAAGGACAGGAAGGTCTATAACTCTTCGTTCAAGTATGTCATGTGCGGGAGTAGCCTACAAAATTTAATAGAACCAAGTGGAGAATGTAAAATGCATTAGAACCTCAATAATATGAGTAGCCAATTCCCAGCCTTTGTAATAATCGAGAAGCCTTTGTTTCATTTCTTGTTGATCTTTGGATCTCACTTTAGTATGACCATCTGTTGCATCGTCTGCAACACTAAAAGCCCAGTAAAGTTTTCCATGCACTTCGTTCACGATAAATACGGTACGACCATCAGCAGCACCGGCTAAGTTCCCCGGTTGCAAAGCCTAAAACATTTCCAAACACCATGAAAAATATTTGATTTCAAAAAATAAACACATAATATGACTACCTTGTGTGAACAGGTATTTGAATCGATTACAGCCCGCCACATTGTACGCCCGTTGTCACGAGGAGGGATCAATCCAAACAGTGATTGGCGAACATTTGATCTTACTCCATCAGCTCCAATCACAAGGGAAGCCTGCAAAAATGTCCCATTTGATTATACGAACCCAGAATTCTACATTGCTCGCCTTCACGTGAACTTGCTCCTCTCCTTTCTGGAAATGTACTATGGCACCGTCTTCTTCCTATATAAAAGCAATACAATACCGTGCTCTTCGTATACAAATACCATACCTGTGTGACGTTCAAACACTCGTAGCCAGTATGCTTGCAACTATCTGGTACAGCTTCGGAGAGTATACGTAATGCATGCTTCCATAATATAGCAACCAAGGGCTCGCCATATAGCTTCTCCATTTGAGAGCTTAATTTCCACTCTCCAACATGATCACCACTCTTTGTCACAGCTACCGATGTTATGTCCACAAGGCCTTCGTTTCTCATCTGGGTCCCTGGCTTTAGTTATTGAGCTAACTAAAGCAAAGCAATCGCTAACCTTGGCAATAATTCCAGGATCAGCTTTTGCAAGAGCTCGGACTCCATTTGGAAATAAGGAAATTAATGTGCCCTCGCCACCAGAAATACGAGGATTTTTCTCGTACACCTACAGAACATAACGTCGAGTATCAGTGGTGGTACGAGGAAATACTAACCTGGGCATCTATGCCGTTCTTGCGGAGATGAATTGCAGTAGCTAGACCTCCAAGACCCCCGCCAACTATAACGACACTATCGACGGCTCCACGAGTATTGTTCGATGCCATTGCAGAAATGGTAGAAGTTCTGCTTGTGAGAGACGTAGCATGTAAGTTGGGGAAAATCAAAGACATCTTTCACAAGGATGCGTTAAGATCAAGTTACTATGATAATGTAAGGAAAAACTTAGGCCTTTAAGACGATGAATCGTCACCGTCTCTGGTCCAGAGGCATACGTGAGCTTCTTCTACTACATGAAACCACATAAGTCCCTTATTAATTTTTTTTCTTTTTTTCTAAGTCCCGGTAGAGATTAAGCAAAGTTGCAGTAAATGTATGCCAAGGTTCCTGTAGTAGTTGGGGGCCGGAAGACATCAGGCTACTGTAGTTGTTGAGAACCCATGGACCTGAGCAAAAGCTATCGAACTCACGGATAACATAACATTGCATTTTTATTTAATTTTAATTAATTTAATGAAAACGTCCTGGCCGTGCAAGCAAGGTTGATGAAGGGTAGCTGTTGGTGGCTAATTCAAATCATCATTTTGATTTTATCTCTTCAAAAAAACCCGTTTTTTTTTTAATTAGCCACCCATCGTGTCTCTTGAGAATCAACATAAGTATTTTGGATTGTTTTGATTAGCCACCAGCAGATACCCTTCATCAACCTGTTCTCACCAAATACTGTATTCTGAAGAGACAGAACGAAAAACTATGAGCAGTGTTGTCCAAAATGAGCTGCTCATTTAGTCATGTCTTCGTGCCCATCCAAACGCATGTTGTGCTCGTTAATAGAATAATGGAAATCAACACTAAAGATGTCAGTCGTCGTGCTGCTTTAGAAGCTCCTTATAGACGTATGTCAGTGGTCCTGGCCTCTGTAATCTTCGTGTTTCGAGAACAAACACAACAATCAAGTAGAAGATCAGCTTTAGCAAAGTAATCTTTGATTATTTTGGAACAAAACAACTTTAGGAAATTTAACAAGCAACTTTAGAGGTCGTATTCGGGCCAAAGCCCCAAGTCAAGGCGGTGGTCCAAATAGTAGTTATCCTTATCCCAGTATACAAAGCTTATTGGCCCAGAACATCAAAATACCGGGGATAAAGACAATACAAATGCCAAGTTTCATGGAGCATGGTTGATGGGACAAGGAAACCACATAGAACCACAACCCTATTCTTCTTGTGGTAGAAATGGAAATGACCCCATTTGCAAGGCTGAGGTTTTCAGGGCATGGGACCTCTTCTTCATCAGGCCACACACTGGTACGACCAGACAATATATTTCTCATATCTGCATGCATGCATACATAGTATGCTGTGCCACGTATATGGTGGATAAAGGACGGTAAAACCGTATACGACAAATGCACGCGTATTTACATGACCGAATACATCGTATGCGACAATGCGAGCGGTACGACCTGCCACGTATACGGGCGTATAATATCATCCCCCTGGTAAACTCTGAGTGTGGGGGCGGGAGGAATTACCATGACACAATGAATGCAATGAAATCATCTTCACATCATTCATTTCGTTGCTGCATTGTTGGATTCGCTTGGTCGCGGCGCTGGCGGCGATGGAACGAGATGCCAGAGCTGCTCGCAGTGCTGCTCCTCCGCTCCCTGGACGCCGGCGTCGACCGTCGGCAGCGGCGGCGGCGGCTGCGTCCCCAGTTTGGCCTGCATTCCCCGGCGAATCCAATCAAACCAGCGCAAGCGCCAGCCGCGGAGGTAGCGCCGGTGGTAGTGGCAAATCTAGTCCTGGAACATGTAAGTCGCCCAATCAGATGAACCACGGTACTAGTAGTAGCGCCATGCGGAGCAAAGCTTCATGTTGCAATTCATGTCGACCATCGCAGTTTCATCACCAGAAACAGAGTCACAACCAGCAGCAAAACCATCACCAGAGCAATCAACAACAACAACAACAGCAACGCTCGAGCTCGAGCTCGAGGAAGATGGAATACGACGACGTCTTTGGAGGTCCTCCAAAGTCAGTAGCTATATCATCTCCAAGTTCTTCGTCAATCAAGTTGGAAACTAAGTTGCCAAATCCCGACTACGACGATATCTTCCGAGTCCCAAAGTTGCAACATCAATCTTCCTCATCTTCATCACCCGCAGCATCAAGAACGACCTCGAAGCCGAGGATCAGCTTGGAACTCCCTGTCTTTGATCCACCAGAGTACTGCGGTATAGAGGTTCTTCACGCGGCCCAAAAGAAGACCCCCGAAGTTGAAGTCGAATACGATGATGTATTCGGAGGTCCGTTGACGGGTCCAAGAACAAAGTTCCTCAAGGATCTGCTCAAGTGCTCAGGGTACAAAGGTGGATCGAAGTCCAAAGGAACGTACCACTCGGATTCAAGCCCAATATCGTCCATGCAGTCCGTCAATCCCGTATACGAGTTCGACACTTCAGAGTAAGTCGTCACTGTTTAGATATATTTCAGTGTGTGATTTATTTTCCAGTGTATTTGGAGGTACTCCAAGAAAAAGTCCGTCAAACATGCAAGGCCGAGCGAGCACCTCAGCTTGTTCGTCTCCGTTTGCGGAACCCTCAAAACTTGCCTTCAGCCCGAGTACGTTGAACGACAAGACCTACAGGGACGTCAGTCAGCGATCTGCTGAGGTAGAAATCACACCCGATAGTCCAAGCAGCAGTGGTTCGTTGGAGCTCGACTTTCAAGAACGGGGATCGTTTACCAAGTTTGGGAGGGTTCAGAGGAGTCCAAGATCGTCTGGAAGGAAGTCCACGACGACGGCCCACATCCAAGTTTCGAGTCCGGTTGTGATGACCTCGAGCAACGAGGAGTCCCCTGAAGTTGAGACCTTGAACATCCCGAAGATTAGCGTTCGAACTGGACGTGAGGAGCATGAAGAAGCCAATTTGGAGTCCGAGATCAAGAGCTTTCTCGAGGAGGTCGTCGGCAAGGACGCATCTTTTGTAAATAATGTGAAGTTGCAGCAGCCGACAGAGACTAGTACGGCTCAACCACCTGCAAGACAAGCCGAGGTTTTCAGCGAACATGAAATGTCCGAGCTTTTTGAGTCCGAGGCTTTTATGGAGTACTCAATCCGAGATCTGGACGGACTTGTGGCCGAGGAGTACGTTGTTTCACACGAGTCCATATCCGAATCGAGCCCCTCCTCGGTGTCCGTTACCAACTCCATGAACACTTCTCCCTCATATGAGGCAGAGGGTTCCGATTCTTCGGACAAACGGAAAGTTGGAAGACGCAGCATGAACACTACTTACTTGGAGAAGAATTCAGCAAGAAAGACGTCGGAAAAGCAGCTCCATGACAGACAGGAACAAATGGAAATGTTGGAGAAGGTTTTCGAGAAGGTCTTTGAGAAAAATGCAACCCAAACGGAGCTGCGAACTGATTCAAATGCAGTCCCCAACGAAAATAATGTATCCAAGGAAGGTGAGAAGATAGGAGCTGAGTATACACAGCAAGAAGATCCCTTGGAAAGGAGCAAGCTGAGCAGAGAGGTGAGTTAGACACATTAATGAATCATGTTCGCTAATCCGGTTAAGCTACAGGGGTCTGGTCCGAGTTCCTCTTCTAGCTTTGGAGAGTGGTCTGCAGCATGTGGTAAGTCATTGCTTGTTTTCTGAAGGAATTTTTTTGTTGAGGTTTCCTTCTTCAAGATTTTGGAGAAATCGAGGGAGAAACTCCTAAACGAAGGAAGTCTCGGTGGGAAAGGCATCAACGGGCTTCAGAAAGAGTGGTACATATGACCTTTCATTATCTTTTATGGTTGAACAAATTGATGTTTTCAGGCTAAGGCTTTGGCCGAGAAGCTCGATCGCGACATAGAGAATGACCGAGTTGGGGCTGAAAAGGAGGTACTTCCCATTTTCTTATAACATTTTAGACATTTTTCTAACACTTTTTATACTTGCAGAGAATTGCTGAGCTTTTGGACGATGTTATAAAGCGCTGGGCAGCTGGAAAGCAAGGAAATCTCCGTGCTCTATTGTCCACACTTCAATATGTGAGTACCCACAGTTCAATCTATTGCTTGCTTGCTTATTGTGGATATTTGTTCCTCGAAGATTCTGTGGCCCGAGTGTGGCTGGCGGCCGGTGTCTTTGATGGACATTATTGAGCCTGCGTCAGTGCGGAAAGCGTACAGAAAAGCGACTCTCTGTGTTCACCCCGACAAGCTCCAACAGAAAGGAGGGTCTATTGAGCATAAGTACATTGCCGAGAAGTTGTTTGATTACCTCCAGGTTCGGGTTGGTCCTTTAATGTCACTCCAGCAGTTCTAATGCATTGTTTCAGGAAGCTTGGACCGTGTTCAACTACGAGCAGCTATTTTAGCACGTTGTGTAAAGTTTTTGTTTTTCCCAATAATATTATAGCTCATTCGTAGATGCGTATGTAAGTTTTTGTATAATTGGCCTTGAAAATGAAATACACCTTAAGTATGTACAATGAAAAAGCAGCAGTAATTAAGAGTGAAATTAAAATGAACGGGAAATTATTCCAGTATCCTGGCTCATTTCTTGTGAAAGAAGTTAACCTTTTTTCCCTATATATATATAGGGAAAAATGTTGTCTAAATGTTTTAAGGATAGAAAATGTTGCTACCAGAGGAGTTACTCTTGGACATCATTGATCGCTCAAATTCACACAAGGTAGCATTGGTTTGCAAGCAATGGTGCAAGATACACAGGGAGGCTGTGAGAAAATTGAATGTGACACTCACTTCGCTACCGTTAAGTACGCTACAGTCACGGCTACAGTCGTTTAGTAAGCTTTCTAAACTGGAAATAAAATGCGTCGCCAAACATGACCGTGTGTATGGAGTCTTAAGTGCTTGTGTTCAGCTAAAGCATCTCAAGCTAACCCAGATGAGAACTATCACATGGTTATTTATGTTCAACATTGCTGAAAGGAACCCCAGCCTGACGTCACTTTGGATAACTTGCGATCAAATAGGTGCGAGATGCCCTGATGAGGGCAAAATTCTTGCTAACATTACCTGGTGCTGCCTTGAACCAGTCACAGTTGAGCATCAGGAGGAAATGAGCAAATTTGTGATTTTATGTCCAAGTCTTGAGACATTGCACCTGCTCCCATGGGCAAAGCCAGGGGCAAAGAGTGTTTTAAGCAGCAGACTAAAATTGGAAAGCAGCACTTTGAGATATCTAAACATTCACGGGCATATAACCACGCATATAACACTCAAGACACCATTCCTTGAAGGTTTGAGTTTGAATGAACAGATAATATTGAAGGCAGTTTGTCCTATGCCAAAGCTTAGATTCTTGAAAAGAAGTGACGGTATACTAACAGAATTGAATTTATGTAGTCCGGAGCACATTGCTATGACCGTCGAGAGGCGTTCGCTCATTTCTCATGGTTCAGACGTAAACTTGAACTTCCAACCAGACACATACTTGGTGTTAAACAACACACGATTACTCGCAGTTAACGGCTTGTGGCTTCTTGCTGGGTTAAGTGCTGAATGGTTGCCTTCCTTGGAACAAATTGTGATAAGATATGTCGCTTGCCCTACTCGAACAGCGGTACAAATTATTAAGCGATTGATGTCGTGTCCAAGACTTCAACAAATAATATTGGTCCAATCAGAATCAGTATCAATAATTGCAAATTCGCTGAATGATTACAGAGTCACAGTTATGTCAGAAAAAGATGCCAGGAAGTATTTTTTTTCAAAACATCTTTTGCAAGAGTTTCCTGGAGCCGAGACGTCAAGATAAGCTTGTACGAGAGGTCGAAGCATAATACTGGATAAACATTATATGTACGAACTAAATGCAATACAGTTTGTTTTGTTTAGATAAAACTCAGGTTTTAAGAATATTCTTGAGTATATGTTTTCTATGGATTACCATTAGAATATACGAAAAATTCTTGTTAATGGAATCAAGTCTGCTCTGAACACAAGTTGGGGAACAACGGTTTATGGAAGTTCCTAAAGCCAATGATGCTACGGTGGCAGCCTGGTGGTGGTAATATAGATAATCAGTTGTTTCAGCACTCTGCTCTTGAGTTAGCAAACAGATTGAGAAAAAGCATGTTGCATACCTTAAAGTAGTATAATGCATAATGGTCATATATAATGCAAAATGTAGTAGTATGAATTCACCGCAAGTGATTTACCATATATGCCTGCCGTGTAGAAATAAAGGTTTGTTTACGGCAAGAAAGCAGTATATGCTGCTCTTCCTTGCATCCGTAGCCCACCGTCCTAATGAGAGAATGTTAGCATCTCAAACTCAATTTAACATATAAATGCCTGATATAGACATTGCATCTTGTTCTTTTTTACAGCGGGACTTCAGAGCTTATAGGTAGTTATTCTGCAGCAACACAATGTCTAGTTCCTGGCTTGGAGATCTTCTTCATCAACGTACGATGGTTCGTCAGTCCCGTTCTTGAGGCTGCTTCGAACACTCTTTGCTGCTCACAAAGAGGAGCATAGTGCAGGAAGACACTGTGGACATTATCTCTTTGTAAAGAAGAGTTCTTACTACGGTGTGCAAATGCAAAGTGCAGTAGACTTTCGTTTAACAGAAGTTTGCTCAAAATTATTCATAAAACATTATTTCATGATCTGGATATCTTACTCATAGTCATTGCAGCTGAGCAAATACTTCTCAACACCCCGGACGATCTTCTCAGCATTGCCCTTTATCCTGTCCAGAGGAGGATCATCAACGAGCGTGTCATACTCGGTGCTCCAAGTGATGACAGTTGCTGCCGATTGCTCAGATGGCTTGAGGCTGACGGTAGATACCTGGCTTGAGAACAATGTACCAACGAGACCTCCCTCAATCGTTGTCATTACCACTGAGTGGTTCCCTTCATCCAAAGAATCAAGCTTTTCCTTGGCATACTCATAAGGTGCAGCTGTAAAGCAGAAAGCAATACATAAAAGTCCTACTAGGGAGCTATTTAGCATATAGCTAGCTTACCAGGTCCAAAGTTGATGAGACGAATGGAACCAACTTTACCATCGCCCTCGATAGTCTCGACACTTTTGAAAGCCTCAGGAAGAGCCTTTGGAAAGAGATTGTTGCTGTCCTTCATAGCTTTCCATACCCTCTCCATGGGGACTTTCATCTCAAGCTCTGAAGAGATCGATCCAGCCACCATTTTCACCACCAAAAAACGAGCAAACTAAAGAACCCTGGTGGCTGAAACATGGAGGCGTGGTATTTATGCTACCGAGCAGCTGGTGCATTATTGCATTGGTAACGGGGAAGTTCAGATTCAGAGCCATTAAACGATACTGATTAATTGAATTGAATAAATCCTGCAATAAAATTAAACTACACTAGCGCGTGCTTAATTTAGCATTAACACATTTGAAAGTGTTAACCAGTTATAATTAGGGCTGCGGGTAAAATCGTGAGGCCGTCACGCGCACGTCGTGCCCGTCAGCACGACTGCGCCCACCACCAGTGACTGACCAGTTCTTCCTTTCCAAGGGTTTGCTTTGCGGCACTAAAGCTCAGCAACTCCCCGATTTCAATCCCATCTTCATTTTCCCACTCTAAATCCCGCCTCGCCCATTTGCAGCATTGCAGCCAATTTGGAGGTGGTCATGTGTCCTCTCAGATTCATCCTTGTGTTCTTCTCAGTCACTCTCGCGGGCTACTTTGCTTGGAAATCGCTCTCCACGGACGAGGAACTCGTAGAAGGAAGCGAAGGCGCCGCCGTTGTCGAAGACGACGCATCCCACACCATTTTTGACAAGGTATACTTTCTGATTTACATTCGCCATTTTTTAGGCATGCACGTTTCTTATATACGTATATGTGTGTGTACAGGTTCTATCAAAGCTGCGGATGATCTTCTGGACATTCGTAGACATGGCCAGCGGACGATACCTGTGGAGGAATCTCATCACAGAGCAGAAACAGCAGCAGCAGCAGCAGCAAAAAATTAAGTCTAATTGACTCAACTTTTTTCTTTCTTCAAGTTGGTACTCTATGTAGATTCACTTGTACTCTGAAATTCAGGAAGCACACGGCCTTCGTTTTTGAGCCGCATTGTTGTTGTTGTTGCTTTCGCATGTTCTTGAAGTGAGCGTATTAGGTGCACTATGATCATGATCCCAACACGGAAATATTATTTCCCTCTAGTTGGTGGGTGGTGATGTCTTCCGTCAAACATTTGTGGCTCATACACGGAAAGGTCAAGTTCACGGGACATGTCAACTTACGTTTTCAATATTTCAAGTGCGCTTCTTCGAAAATGCATATGAAATATGCACTGCGTTCAATATGCACTGCATTAAAAATATACGGTACAATGTGACTATTACCAAACAATTAATAGAACTAATGTTTATGAGTGTGACTACGAATATATTTGAGTATGACTATTACCAACCATATATACACGATTAGATAAGATTAGACCTCTTGATGTTGCATGGAACCAGCATGAAGAATAACTACACAGCTCTGGCACATATGAAATATCACAAGAATATAGTTGTTTGGTTGTTTGAACCTCCTGAATTGTACCTTGTACCATCTGTTCCCGTTTAGTTTGACCATCCCTGTCTACATTGCACCGTATGTTCCGGTTTCTAGATGACTGCACTTTTATTTTTTGTACTGTGGTAATATCATCTGTATTTTCATGTTTAGCCCCCCCTCTTTGGATTACAATTGCAAGGGTTAAGCCCTTAATTAAGCCATTTTGGACTAATCCTGGTTTAAGCCCTTAGTTAAGTGTGTTTACTACTAACCCTCAATTAACTATTAGCCTCTGCTAACTATTAGCACCGAATTAGGCTTTACAATAATAGACTTTTGTTAAAGGTGGTATTATGCAGCAAAAACTGCGGCAAAAACTTAAAAATCTCGTCGTCGACCGTGGGATTAATGAACAACAGCCCTGTGCTTGACATGTCTG